>OX101786.1:25760845-25964017 GCA_944452715.1 Ophion slaviceki | reverse complement strand
TTATTTTCTCTCCTTGTGCTGCATCACGAAGCGTCTCAGTGCGGTACGCTCATAATTCATCCTTTCTCGCCTCTTCTTTTACGCCTTTTATTTCCCCTATTTCCTTGCCTCCTCGCGGCTTCTTCGTCCTTTACGATGGTGCACACGCAATCGTATAAACCGCCTTCTCGTTTTTCTCGGTAACAAAAACACGTAGCATCAGCGGACGGCGAGGCTGCAGAGCTCAACGAAAAAAAAGGGACGAAAAGGGAGAAAATTCACCGCGGCAAGTGGCCGCATACGCGCGTGAGAAAAAGCTTTCTCTTTTGGACGTCTCGAGTTCTTGATGCTCCAAGGTGACCTAAGGGTCGCTCGATGACGTCCACGAAAAATTCTGCACGACGCACCTACAGTTCGCAATTGTCCGAATCCCAAACGCTGAAAATTCAATTTTCATATTGCACGTAGATCGACCGCAAGCTCCTCCAATTGACCTCCAGGAGGCGCGCGCTACGCTCGAATCTTCGAGTTTACGGAAGATGTAACTGGTGCGCCCATCGATCTCCATCTTACCAAACTACTGACCGTATATGCGACCCGACGTCGTCGGCGTCGTTTCAATTAGTCTCGCCGTCCTTTCTCGCAGACTCAATTGCTCGCGACCATTCCGCCTGGTTCTCTTGGAGCTTTCCGGGCTCTACCCATCTCTCGTAGGTATGTATGGTACGAGCTCACACCTTCGTCCTTTTACATATCGCCTGGCCCTCTGTGTGGTACCCATACCCTACCACGTCGGTATGTTCCCTTTGACCCCCATTTTGTTCTCCATGCGTTCCCACCCACTTACAAAACGGGGTCCGCAGTCTGGATTAGAGCAGTCCTTTATTAGTTTCCCGGGTGACACGTGAACACGACGGAATTGTAATTCGCGTATTCACGGAAGTCGTGTACCACAGTCGTGTCGCTAATTAAGTGGATGATTTGTTACGACTTCTTAACAGGCTCGAGGGACTGTGGTGAGTGGTGAGCTCGTTTTTTTACTCTTCGAAACTTGGATATTTGTCGAATGGTATGTCAGACCCGAGCGTTTGGACTTGTTGTACAACGGGTTACGCCTAGATGTAACAGTCGAAAATAGCTCATTTTGGCGATTTTTTTTAGAAAATCGTGCGACTAATTTCTCAAAAAATCAGGGATTTGTGAGGATCATCTGGAGAACACTAATTTTTTGGTGTAAAAATATTGAATTGTAATGGATTTACTGCCCATGTCCGGGGGCACCCCGCGAAAACATATTTTGCGGTGAGCTAAAGATCTGAACTAGGTTGTCGAATATAAAAAAATCAAACAGATTTCGTTAGTATATTAGGTTTATCCCTATGATTAATCAAAGAATTTCCGAAATGTCAAAATGAAAACAATGTCGCGTGTTTCAAAGTAATAGTTTTGATTTGAGCGAAATAATGGGTATTTTTCATTCACCAAATCGAAAGTATACATCGAAAAAAATCATTCGATCAAATACTATATTTTTACATCTAGAAAAAGGCCTAAAAAGTTCGGAAAGATCGATGCAGTCGTTTTTCAGATATTTTGCTCTCCGACTTGGAAAACGTACTTTCGAGAAAAAAGCGTATAAGTTTTGAACGCTGCTCCGAGCGACCCGACAGGTGTCAATATAACAACCTATCAAACTGTCAATTTCGATCACATCACGTAGAAATATTCAGGGAACATGTGTGATATACTGTCAAAATATATTGGTTTCGAAAAGAGTGATTTTTTGACATCGTCTACTAGGCATAACTCCTTAACACAGTTGCAAATATTTGCTGTTATCGTAATAATTATCGAATAAACAAGTTACGAACAATAAAAAATAAAGCTTACAATAATTTCACCGAAATTTATTCCGCTCGATAATATATTAATTATTACATTGGAAAACACTGAACAGGAACACCACTGTGGTGTGATGTTTCGTGGTGTGAGCTTTTCGTTTTGTTGAAACACATGTATATGGTAGAGCATTAAAAACTATTTTATGTATTGAAAACTATTTACTAGATACGTATTTTTTTCATCAGTGGAAAAACGACTCTAAGCGGGGATACCATCCTTTGGAGTGAGGCATGTCAAGTGCTGATTTTGCAATTTCGCTCGCAAGCGTCTACCGATTATAGTAAAATAAAAACGAAGTTTTTCTAACGCAAAACAATTAAAAATTCACTATGGGTACATCGAAAAAAAATTAAGGGATGAACTACCCTTGGATTTTTTTCTTTTGCGCCACATTTAAAAGTGGTGCATAATAATTAAATCGAAAAAAGGATAACACTTTAAAGAGAAGGTAAAATAATAGTTCGCCTAAATTTTGCCGGATAGCAAGCTTAAGGAGGTAACCACCCCTTCCTTGGAGTTCCTTATCGCAGTTGTTTTTTCTGTCTTTAAAAATAACATTAAATTTTGCATCGTTGGAAAGCAACGATATTTTTTATTCCTTTTTTATTTCTTTATTTTTATCATTATTCAAAGCGGTGTTTTTTTTGCTAATTAAGGTCTTAAATTTCTCATAAGAATACGTGAAAACGTTTGAGCCAATTTTCACAGCCTAAATCGGCCCAAAAATAAATTGAGAATTAATTTTCGTGGCATCCCAACGATGCAAACTTTAACGTCATCTTCAAAATGTGTCTGCTGATTCAAAATATTTGTACGAACTCCAAATTGATGTTTAAAGTATGGAGAAATTCGCGAAGATCGACATTATCAATTTGAAATTCCGCCAAAAATCGAAAAATGATCGGAACGCGATGCACCAAACGAAATTTTACGTATTATTTTAAATCCACTTTACATGTGAATAAACTGCTACAGGACTCCAAAAGACGTTTCCGGTATTTTTGTGTTCGCTGTGTTCGAATTTTAGATATTAGTGATGTCTAAAATTCATATTGGCCGGCGATCAGGCGATTCCATAGAAAATCATCATGAAAAAGCGAGGTCACGAAATTTTCATAACTTCATATTAATTGTACTTGAATAATAAAGAAGAGCTGGATTAAATGCGTATAAGGTGATTCTTTCACGTTTATGATATTGAAGTTTCCATCGTTGGGCTGCAACGATTTTATTTTGTTAATCTTCCATTTCTATATTTTTATGCTTATCCAAAGCTTCCGTTTCTCAATTTTTTTATTTACAAATTAAAGGAAGGTTCTGCCTTGTTGGGCCAAAAAATATTTGATTTTTCACCAATTTTTTATGCGAAATGTATTACATATAGAATGTTGATATTTGGTATGTTCACTATGCGGTCTTTATTGAACATCAAAATATTTTTTTAAGTTTAACAAAACATGGTGGTGGGAGTGGGAAGAGCCACGTATGTCGGTGCGCGGCCGATGACATTATTCCCTTGCGGAAGTCCTAAGTCCCGGACAGGTGATCGGAAGCAAAAAATCAATAATATTATTACTTTGTACAATATTGTGTATAAATTGACCTAGAATCAAGAAGAAAAATTGAAACATAAAAAAATTGTGATCGATCGGAAGGAAGTTTGTTTTTTTTTCCCAAAAAATAT
Source organism: Ophion slaviceki (assembly GCA_944452715.1). Lineage (NCBI taxonomy): Eukaryota > Metazoa > Arthropoda > Insecta > Hymenoptera > Ichneumonidae > Ophion > Ophion slaviceki. The sequence goes on along the minus strand of OX101786.1, from coordinate 25,960,452 downwards.
CGCAGTTTTTTGCCCGCTATTTTTTTATTTTTCAATTTTTCTTCTTGATTCTAGGTCAACTTATACACACTATTGTACAAAATAAAAATATGTTTGATTTTTTTTTGCTTCAGATCACCTGACCGGGACTTAGGACTTCCGCAAGCGAAGAATGTCATAACCCGCGCACCGACATACGTGGTTCCTCCCACTCCCACCGCCATGTTTTGTCAAACTATAAAAAATATTTTCATGTTCAATAAAGACCGCTTAGTCAACATACGAAATATCAACATTCTATATAAACTTTTCGCATAAAAAAATTATGAAAAATCGAACATTTTTTGTCCCAACAAGGCAGAACCTTCCTTTAAGGTCGTAAATCTCTCATAAGAATACGTAGAAACGTCAAGTGATTTTCTCAGCCAAAAAAAAATTCGAACTTAAAAATAATTGATTTTCGCTGGGTTCCAACGATGCAAACTTCAACATCATTCACTTTTCAAGTAATTTCGCGGGTAAATTCAGCATGTGTATTGCACACGATAAAAATGGAGATTTAATGTGTTTTGTTCGCGGCGGTGATAAAAAAGGAGACGTTAAATGATGAAGACAGTGCGGCAGATATCCGGTGGTAGTTATCTTGAGAATTTTCACGGAAATTACGTTTCCACTGCGGGATATAACTTGTTTTCGTCGTTTGGTAGTTTGTCCAGTCGATTTTATACTCGGTCAGTCTTTCGCGCTCTCGTTGCGCGTCGTTTATGCATACCAAAGATTGTATATCTGTATATACTTGTCGTCCACCGACGCCGCCACTCCTGCGACGCTTTCACGAAATACGTCTTCATTTACGCCGTCATAACTTTTTAATGGCCGTCGGCATCGGTGACGAGAGTGAGAGCGATGAACAATGATGTAGACTGTATCTGGAGCACTCGAGAGGAAAACGCTTCCCGTTCGCGCCTCTGACCGCATATACGTGCACTATCCTACACAGCCGAGAGCACTACCCGATATGATAAGGGTGGGGCTATGGCAACCCCCGCATTTCCAGCGCGTATACACGAAATATGAAATTGCTGATGGATCGGGGTTAATGGATGACGGGAATGAGAGTTTTCCGATGGAAATCAGAAATCGATAAGCGTTATATCTCTCTGCGGATACGCTATTGATGGGAATAATAATGCAGTTTGTGGGCAACCGAGACACGACGGGGGTCGTTGAAAGTTTGACGGAAAAAAAAACAAAAAACATTTACGGACGAAATTTTCTATCCATACAATACGGGAGTAACGTCGGAGATTTATTGATGTTTTGATGATATTAATCACATCGGGAGGTTAATGAGTGGAAATATATTTTTTTGTATGTCTAGAATCGTCAATGCACTCTTTCCTAAAATAGTAACGCGAAAGCCCGAAAGTGCAAGCAGAAAGTGAATGGTATCGTTGAAGGGGGTATCCCTCTTTGGAAACTTCAAAAAATCGTTTCTACATATTGTCACAGTGTGAACTTTCAAGAATATTTTAAGACCTACCGGACCCCGAAATTCTAAAAATTGACGATGTTACACCTATTTTAGTGGAACAGTGTGCGTCGGGTTTACCGCGATCCACGTAAAGTTAAGGCGTCTTCTCACTTTACAATTTTCAAAGAATCGATTTTTTCATTACATTTTTCAAAAGCATACATATCCAAAAGTATTATGCTAAAATATTATGAAGATCGGAGGAGTCTAACTGTATTTTTGTGTACCTTTTACTTTACTACCTGAGTACGTTCATCTGCTCGTTAAAAACTTTAAACACGTTTCTCTCGAAACAACATTTTTCGACGGCTTGTTGATAAAATCTTCGAAACTACTGAACCGATCCTTATGAAATTTAAAGCACATATTCTTTACAACTATAGCTATAGCGCATATCAAGGATTTTTGAAAATTTTGATATTCACTATTTCTTTTGCTAAAAACGGTGAAAAAAGACACGTTTTTTTCTCGAAAAATGACCGCCATTTTGTTATTTTTGCATATATCAATCGTATAATATGCGCTATAACCATTAACATACTAAATCTAAAACCGTTTGATTTTTTGGTTTCAGACGATCTATCTCCCAGAGTTCATTAACAGCGCAGACCTACCATTTTTTAAGGACATTTTTTTAACTACCATTTTCGTCTATAAATAGTGAATTGAATAAATAAATTAAAAAAATGTATTTATAAGTGTAACAACTTTTATATCAATAATATAAATAAACCTATCTATAATATAAACCTATAAAAAAATCGTGAAAATAGCTTTTTTAGCGTCTAAAGTGAGAAGACGCCTTAATGACGATTCGCATGTAACGAAAGCGGACATCAAAGCCCAAGAACACTCAAAAGAGGCTCGAACTGCACGCAAATTGCATAGATTAGGTGTGCAACACGATTTCAATGACGAGGAAGGATACTTTTATGGTGCGGGAGTCGCTGACTAGCGGTAAGACGACAATATTTCACAACATCATGTAAAATATGTACCAAAACTTTGAACGCGATTATCTCGAAACTACATATCTTGACACGGCGGGATTGATATCTTGAGTAACTTTCGCACTATTGACTTGAATTTGCACAGTTAGCGTTCAAACAGTAGTCATTTTCGGTTCGCGATCGCATTCTTTAATTGGATTAACCATTTGTTAATAACAATGACTTGAGCATGCTGTTTTTCAAGAGAAAAATGAGGTTTTCTTTGGAGAAGCTGTCATATTTCGTATATTTCGAAATTTTGAAAAGTGGATCGTGAACCCATAACCAGTTGGATATATTTGAAGAAAAAATTGTTTGTTCTCGGTTCAGATTACATTTGAGCCTGTTAGAGGTCCAGCCGTTTCGAGCCTCGCCGCTGGAGGACTGCAACGCCAACGGCAGCACCGCGAACACTGAAAGATTTTCTTCCGAAAAAATTACATTGTAACCACAAACACATATGTACATGAAGTTTGCATCGTTGCTATCCAACGGTTTCATTTTTTTTTTTCGATTTTGTAATTTCCCATTTTTTCTTGGTCAGTTCGGCTCTAGTTGCTAAAAAAATATGGTAAAATGAATAAAAAATATTTACGGCCACCGGGACCAACCAAACAAAATCGAAAAAAAAAATGAAACCGTTGGATAGCAACGATGCAAACTTCATGTACATCAAACACATGTACGACATGCTGGGGAAAAAAAATGTATTCCAACCAATGTGTTACTAGAAAAAAATGCATCATTCTGACCCTTCAAATTGGGCTTTCAGAGAGGGATAGCCCGTTAAAGGTTGTGTCAACTTGAGTTGATTTCATTGACGAGGCGTCGCATTGACCGGCGAGTTTATCAGCATCTACCTATGGCAACATCAATAATCGACGCCGACGGGCGTACGTCGTCAAGCCTGGTGTTAAAGTCGCCCTATAATATCGGCATCAGGTGCCGTTATGGAAATCCGATACCTTATGCTTTGCGAGCATGAATATCGTGTGCCTCAGCGATTAACACGTTCGATCCCTCAGACTATGACCCGACCATTTTCATGTAATTGTCTTCGAGAAGCGAAGAAACCTATAATCAAAATAATATCCGATCAGCACGTGGCAAAATATTTGTTTAAATTACTTTTCGTTCGTGTCCGCGTCAAGCAAATTTTTCCGAGGGAACACGTAACAAATAGCAAATGGAATATTGGAAAGGAATATAGTAGTAAGTGGATCTGAAAAATGTACTCGTGACAAGAGCATTTTAAAAGGGCAGGGCGTGGGGAGGACAATCATCCATTGCACAAATTCGATACGGCCGTCGAACGTTATTACATTCATTATAACCTATCAATGCGGATCAAAAGCTGCCACGGGAATACGAAGAAGAGTGCTCTCGGTTTATTAATCGTCATAGTTCGTAATCTGTATTGATACGCCCTACACAGAACATCGCCGTATCTTTGTTCTCCTTATTCCCGTTTAATCCAATTCACCTATTCCTCCTTTTTACCAACGAAATTCGCCTGGGGGATTATGCAATTTCATTTATTTGCAGTACGAATTTACGAGACACGCAATTATTTGTCGAATAATAGCCGCTCGACGGTAATAAATAATCGCTCGAATTCTCATTCATTGGGAAATCCTCGTTACAGTTGTATATCGAAGTTTCGCGCTGTCTCGCGGTTTATGGCTTTATTCCGTTCGATGGATTATCATCGGGGTACTCTGTTTGACGACACTTGTTTTGAATGTTCATCAATACTTTGTTTGATACGCCGAAATAAATGTTTATTGTGATCGGATGTCAGCCGAGGCGAATGAAATTTAACTGGATCTGTTCGAACAGTATGGCTCACCCGTATCGGTTCGTTATTCTGATTATCGAGTCATTTTTATACCGACAGCCAATACACCTCTGCATAAACAAAACGAATCAAGCTCACCCCAGATTCCTTATTATTTATTAAACGTTTTTCGTACACAAAGGGCCGTAACCAAAATAATAAAATGGACAATCCAGTTGATGTGCGAAATAAAGCGGAACTGTAAGGCATCTGAGGAGAAAACATTTTGGTAATTCTTTAGATAAGTGACTTTTCCGAAAAACGAGCCTACAATTGTTTTTGGCTATTTTCTTATTTATTTGGGTATAAATGATGATATTCAGTTGGGGAAGCTAAAATTCACCCCCTATAAAAAGTTATGGGGTTTTGAAGTTCGTGATTCACGTGATAAAAATTTTATCACGTGTTCGTGAAACACGTGATAAAATAGGGCATTTTTTTACATTTCGATGCCTATATTGGGTTTGTTTGGGTTTTTGAAAAATTCGAAATTATTCGGATAAGTCACTTATCTAAAGAAATACCAACATTTTTTACTATTTATTTATTATCTCAAATGATGTGTAAAAATTACGAGAATTATGGGCAAGAGGAATCATACGCGAAAAAAATGAAAAAAAAATCGAAGCTCATTTTCCGAAGCGCTTCCGAGCGCTCCGAAAAGCACGAAACAGCCTGGACGGTAAAAGTAGCAATTTGGAATTGTTTAGTCCAGTTGTTGTACAAAAAATATACACCGACCTAACAACTAAAGACTATCAAAATAACTCGGTGGGTACACGCCGAATTTAAATAAAAGCTTCAATTGCGTCGTGTGGACGATAGCCCCTGAATAAATTTTGAAACTTGATACGCGTTTTTTTAACCTTCTTTTGGAAATTGGAAGGTAGCATAATTCAGGAAGTTTTAATCTAATTGTCTTGAAATTATAACTGTAGCTTCTTAGATAGATTCTCTAAAGAAGTGCACACGATCTTACGATTCATCAACATTTTTCATTTTCGTAAACAAATTAAGGCCGGCTTCTTAGCGAATAAAAAAATGTATTCAAAATGTTGCCATTTTGGGAATTTTTTTTTTTTTAATATTCGTGCATACTCCTTCCGCAGAGCTCATGCTAGAGATAACATTTTTGTTTGATTGTAGGCGCAGATCTATAAAAGTTTTGCGTCCTTCCGCAGAGCGCCTGAAAAAGCTCTCAGTGTAGCTACGACTGAGCCACCAATTTGCATTTTTTTTCTTCAAAAATTTCTCTCCGCATTTATCAACACATGTAGCATAAATCGTAAAAATGTCAATTTGATTGCTTTTTTAGTAATCGCAAAAAAATTCCAAAAAAGTGTCATTTTTCGGTGGGCCACATGTAGCGCCTGAAAGGTTTTCTATTAAATATTTATGCACGCAGAAAGAATTATTCGCTTCATAACAATGACACTTCCATGTAGCACAATTGGTATTCGACGCACTTAACTTTTTTCCCCGTAACATATACATATAACAAGTGCATACAGGTATACTCCAACGCATATTTTTCCTCCCTCCTAAACTTCTGTCCATGCTAAAAGTCGAAAGTGCCTAGATAAATGGTTTTCTCGCGGAGGTCTCGTAGTTCGTTTCGCGAACGGCTCAAACAGCGAAGACGGAGATAGACAGACAGACAGATAAAGAGAGGGCGAGAGAGAGAGAGAGAGAGAGAGAGAGAGAGAGAGAGAGAGAGAGGCCATTGTAGCGACGAATGGGCGTCGTAAAGAGTTTAACAACGCGGCCGCGGTGGTGGCTAGCCCACGCCATCAGCTCTAGACTATGGAGCGAGAACAGAAAGGAAAGTTTCACCCAAGACCCTTACGGAATCGTTAACTGCGCGTATTTTAGAGCGGTTATAAAGACGATGGAGTAGGTCCCGTGGAATTGGAATCACGAAGAGAAAAATAGATGGAGAAAAAGCAGGCCTCCTACGCCCCTCGAGAGAGCACTTTGAAAGAAGGAAGAACAAAAAAAATAATAATACAGAAATCCCGGCAAATGGGAGAAACTTGGAGAAAACGTATGCAAGCAGCCAGGGGAAGCTTCAGTTGTCCTTTCGTCGGACCGGAGGCCCGTGATGGGTGGTATAGTCACAAGTTGCCAAGAAAGAAAAGCTCTCCAGAGCTGAGGAGCTTTACTCGAATCAACGCTCGGCAAGCTCACTTCTTTCTTAAATACATCGCCCGCTACGTATGAAATTGTGCATCACGATAATCGCACCGAATCATAGCCTTCATCCGTATAGTAATAACATTTATGTAATAATGAGAACATACAGGAAAACAGGTATAGGCAAAAAGGCCTTGGTTGATAATAAAACGAATATTTATCCAGATGGATGAACCCCGCGAGGATTTAACCTACGGGCGAAGCTGTCCTCGGTAGATAACTCCGACTACGCAACCTGCGCACCCGCGAGAGAGAGAGGAAAATAGGAGAAGGGATGTACACAGACACATTCGTATTACTTAACTCGACGATAAACTCACCCCCGAGACCTGTAAACCCCTGAACGTCCTCGGTGCCACACAACGACGAAATCCCGGAACCACCCTCGTATATATACGGAGAAGCTCATATATGGTGAATGTCACCGGTTTCCTGCGACTCCCAAGAGCAACGACACTTCTCAGCAACGGGTCAACTTCACCGTTTCGATGCACTTATCGAGACTTTGAACGTGATTTGCCGAAGTGTCCACACACTTTTCCACTTCACCTTAATACGAACGAAATCTTGTCACGTCGACGCTCTTCTACGCTTTATGACGGAAGCCAAGACCAGTAGGAATACTCAGTCACCAGTCAGACGCCCGAGGACGCTGCACTCCGGGTGGGGACGCAGTAGTAACGCCTCGTCGGTAGTCGGACAATGAGACAAGTTTTACGAAATTCGGGTCTAAATATTCTTCGCTTAAGAAGGTTGGAGCGTTAGCCACAATCTAAGATTAAGTGTAAAAAAAATCTATTTTGTTGCCTAGACTATACTGAGTCTTCACGAATTTTTTGAAATTTTTTCGCCACAAAACACCAGAAATAAAAAATAGTTTAATGGGTGTTATTTTATGTGCGGGTAGAGAGGCAAGACGTTCACGCTAGGGGTGATGGATTTTTTTGTTTGGCTATTTAGCACCAAGATAAACCTTTTCCAACAACGGATTAACGCAAACTAAACTTTGTGAATGTTTAGAAAAAAAAACCCATCTCGCCCATCGTAAGCCGTATATATTCAATATTGATCCATCGAGGTTGGATAAAAAATTACGGATCTTGAGTGGCGAATGAAGAGCATTGCTGCCAACCTTATTGCCCGCGAAATTGACGTATTTCGACAACACTTAATATTAATTAATGGCAATAATAAATATTCTCGTGACATAAATATAAATAGGCATAATTATAAATAAATCAAAATTTCATTCTAAGTTGTATAAAACATTGGCTGACGTAGTTTTTTCATAATAATTATCGATAATGTTATACTTTTTCAAGTTGGTAGTAATACGAAAGTTTTTCTTGTTTACGTATCAAAAATATAAAAATGCGTAATTTTTCTGCATGATTGCAAATTTTATGAAAAAATAGCATCTACAGAACAAATCTATACCCCGTATGCATTTCTTGGAGGTTTATTGCAAAAAAAAAAACATAAACCAATTTTTGTACCCCTCGGGTTTTTGGAAAAATCGGAGGAATGAAAAGGCTTTTAGTGAAAACATGGACCGTAGGGAAGGATGCCGTTAAAAAAAATCAAACTGTAAGCTGTTAAAATAAAAAATATAGGCTGTTGATTTTACAGAATTTACTATATAGATGCTGAGCCCGCCGAACCAGATGTTAAGGGGTAACTCCACTATTTTCGGTGAAAATGTTTTCTTTTGCTTAATTTTTTTTTATCAATAGCTACAAAAACAATGACCAATTAATTTTAGGTCAAATGACACGAGTTAGCAAACTATATTGATATCAAGATTGCATTTCATAAACTGATATTGGGTAACTAGTTTAAACGTGTTAATCTTGACACAGCATTCTTTTAAACATCCTTCAACGGAGAAATTTCCGCCATATAATATTTTTATCGGAATTAATTGAAATTGATAAACAACATTCTTTGGTAAATTTTCGAGAAGAGAACCATAGGTATTTGCGAAATGTGGAAATATCCTTTTGCCATTAATATTTTTATTAAATATTGTTCTTTTTCAATGCAATGGATCTTCGAGAAACGATATTTTTCAACATTTCTTGGCACTTCCTCAGTCATTTATGTCTACATTGAAAAATGCTTCGGTATTCTGCTCCGGGTTCAACCTTGAAGATTAGAAAAATTCCACTGCGGAGGGTTTCGGCAAAAAGAACGGTTTTGCACAGAGCAGAAAAACGGCTAAAGAGTCGTTATTTCTTATTCGAAAAATATTTACAAAATGTTATATTTTTTTCATGTGTATATTCCAAGAAAACGATACAAAATCTTCCATGAAGTAAATTAATTTAGCTGCGTCGATTTCGGAGTCCCTGTATCAGTTTTCGACCCCCACAATGGTCCCCTCATGCACCCCTTTTAAATGTATGGTATGAGAAGAAAGAATGCAGAAGCGGTTCATCCCCCAATTTTCGTTTTCCTCAATGTACCCATACTGGATTTTTGATCGTTTTGCATGAGAAGAATTTTACTTTTTATGTCACTGAAATCGGTGGACTGTTTGCTAGTGAACCAGCGAAATCGACCCTTGGCATGCTTCAAGTCCCTTTAAGGGGTGCTTTCACCCCTTAAAGCCGTTTTCCACCGATAAGAAAAAATACGTACATACCTATCTAATAGTTTTTAACTCTAGCATATACATTAGTTTTAACGAAATCGATGTTGGGCACTAAAGTGATGTTTCTTGTGCACGGCACGGCACTTCAACACCGAGTAGAATATCTTCGTCCCCCAGTAGTAAAACCCGAGACTGTCAGGCTTTGTAGTACAACCAAACAGGCGTCTTTAAACGCTACGTCTTCCAGTACTCACGTCCTGATATCGTTCAGACGGGGAAACGCGATTCGAGATAAACATTTCCAATAAATGCTGCACAAAAAATTTGTTTTTATGTCTTCTGAACGGTAAACAAGAGTCACTACGGAATTATAAAGTCTGTCTGGCGTACGTTAGTTTCGGTGCGACGCAGAGAATGGTTCTAGTCTACATTGCAGTGAACAATAACACGGTCTCACATTCTAACCCAACAGAGCTGCGTTCATTCCGATTTGGTTTTCCACGCCTATACTGGGTTTGTTCATCCACGCATGCATATAGATATACATATTAGTGGTATTTGCATTCGCGGGTGGTGAATACAATACACGTAACCGTTTGATTATCGGCTCTTCATGGGCTCTACATGCGACGTGCGCGCTCTGCGATGCTGCACTGAGCATTTTCGATCTACGTTCTCCCTCTATTATATTTCCCTCTTCCTTTTTCACTACTTCCTCCCTTTCTCCATTCCTACCTCTCTATTACCCGTTTTCCTTTTTTGTCTCTCTCGCCCTCCCCCCCTCTCTCTCCCTCACTGACTGTGCATAGAAACGTCGGACCCGTTCATTTCGCAACTTAATTGGACACGTATCGCATTCAAACGGGCCCTTTGGCCACATCGAACCCTCGCTCATGCTCGACCGTGCAACATCCCTACCCGGAGGTTACGTGCTCTATATGTTTTTGCTTTCTGTGCGGCCAAACAAAGAATGAAAAAAAAAAACTGAAAACTAGTAAAGCACAAACACGGAAAAACAAAAACGACGGGTTTACAACGTTTCGTGGGTGGGGAATGAGAGAGATCGTTACTATAACGCTCACTCGATGAGAGTTGCCCGAGTGCTGGGGTTTTTTTATACCTTTTTTTTAACACGGAAGCACAAAACTCCTCCACGTATGTATAAGCTTGTTCCCTGTTAGTGAATAAAAAGGCGTACACTACACGATTTGACAATGCGGTGCGCGACTTTTTTTGGCACTATCAATCAATGTGTGTGTTCGTGGAATGGGGTAGCTCTCGTTGTTGCCAGTGATTCGAACCTGCATTTTATCAATTTACGCGGAGGAAAGGGGTAGGAAAAAAATGGGATTTCCATGTGCACTACACAGAGAGAGTGAGCGAGAGTGAGAGAGAGAGAGAGAGAGAGAGAGAGAGAGAGAGAGAGAGAAACAAAAAGCGGACGAGCTCGGGAGGCGGCGTTCGGAAAAAAAGTTTCACATATGGAGGAGAGTTTTAAAAGTATACAGACGAGAGTAAGAGCAGAAGAGGCGGATTCGGCTAACGAGTGCTCAATTGTAAATAACCAGTTGTACCGGACGTTCAGAGCCATCCGAACTGGCGCCGACGATCGATTGTCCGTTATCCGTATTTCAACTACGGAATATAAAACCTAAAGACTATACGTTACACATTCCCATTAAGGTAACGTTTCAGCTGAGCTTTTGCCGGGCATTTGGCGCCATTCTCTCATTGTTTGATCCCATTTCGGTTCTTTCCCATCAATTCCCCTCAGGGATTTCCGAAGACAATCTTATCCTTCATTGTCGTTGTACAGCTTGATCAACACGGCGTACGTACATCCTCCACTTTGGCAGAATCCAAGTATTTTCGAAGTTTCTGAATCAGTGAGCTTGCGATTTACAGCGTTTACAAAACTTGCTGATTTCGTGGCATGGAGGAAGTTTTGGGTACAATAGAAGCGCGAGGGAAGTAAATATTGAGAGCGAGAGCTCTCGCGCATTAGTGTCGAGGGCATCTGTGCAGCGCGCATCAAAATGGAGTGTGCAGTGGCTCTATGGTGGTAAGTACGTACTGCGCGAGTGTCCTAGAGCTGTAGGGACGTTTGTGGTCGGGTGTGTTGGCAGCGCAAAAGCTCGAAGCGTGCACCTGAGACTCGAGGGAATGTATATATATATATATATATATATATATATATATGCGTATAACTGTGTACACGTCCATGTGTATACAGGGGGGAGAGCCTCGTTACTCGTGTAATGGACGGATGCTCCGCGGCGTAGTCGTGATGTACGAGACGCGGAGGACGCGAGGAGGATCTCGGTAGCATCATTCCCTCCCCTATTACACATATATCCATATATATATATAATGCGTGCATGTATATATTTATATATATCGATTGCGAGGAAACAGAAGGGCGTCTTCAGCATCAATGAGCCTGCAGAATCATTCCAGTTACGTCCCTATGGGGGCCAGTGGCCGACAGGCATATGAAATGTGTATATATTCCATAACAAAGATTCCCTTGGGAGCATCAACATTGTAAACTGCGCAAGTCCCACCTATAACCTCTAGCAGCGAGGCATATAGTTATGACAACCAGGCACATGTCGCGGGCCTCCATCCTGCGTCCTCCCCTTCCCCGATGCGTCGGTTCATTAGAGAAACGTGCGACCGACGCTAATGCGACATCAATTATGCGCCAATAACATAACAATACATAACACGTTCACATTGCTTGCATAACAATGAGCCGGTATATCCTTCTCGTATTGTGCCTTCACTGAGGTAGCGGAGGGGCGCCCACCATCTCTCTCTTTCTCCTTCTATTTCGCTGATGGTCGTTAATGGTGTATGCGTGAATCGACGATGATCGGCGCTCGCGGTAACAGGCACTGTTGTCTTGTCGTTGCGCTAAATTGTCGATTGCTAATGTGTGCAGAATCGCGACTGGTAACGATAATACTCGTGCCGTTTGTAGTGTAGAGCCTGAGGCTTTGGTGAGTGCGCGGTACGACGATTGCACCAATTATAGACTATTCTTGACTACTGGCTGACAATTGCATAGTGGTACGAGGACACATTTGGGTGCTGCTCCATTCGAGTCCAAGTGCTATATTAGTTGTAGGGCTAGTTATAAATAATGTTCGCTTAGTGATTGTGGATCGGTAGTTCAATATTCATCGCGCTGAATGAATTGTGAAGGCGATTGTGAATGTATATTTGTCGGTTGTGGAGGTAATCGTAAATAGATGATATTTAGCGATCGTTGCTCAATGACAACTAGTAGTACCGGATGAGGAGAAGCCATCATCGACCATTAACGATAAGCGACATTTATCCATTAGCCAGGTCATGGCTCATTGATCGTTTCATTCGAACGGATTCATTTGATTCTTTGTAGCCCAGGCCGGCCAACGCCAGTAGCAAGCTCATGAGATTTTCGAGGCTTCTTAGGTCAACGTTCAAAGAACAGCTGACTAGTTCTAGAACTCTTTTTTGGTGGCAGCCATACATGGGGCGCAATGTCACTCTCAAACCTCACACATACGATGGAAAGTTAGAGCGCTGATAAAGGCTAGAATGGGCCTTCCATATGGCATATATCGCCGGTTCGGAAGGCAGAGCTTTAGAGTTTTATGGAGCCCAATCCGAAACATTGCACACATTACTATATAATTGCTACAGTAAAAAAATTGTTCTACGAAAAAATACTTCGCCTATGGACTTGCAGTCAAGCTTTTCGAGATTGCAAAAAATTGCAAGTCCTTGCAACAACGTTGAACGAGTAATAATGCCATCTCAACCAAAAGTGTCACGACCGTACGTTGAGTCTATGCAATTTTTTCATCCCCTGTTTATGTATACGTGTTGTAATTGTACAAAAGATTGTGGCGACAGATTTGATACCGTCAAGTTCTCACCTAGGAGCATTTTCCTTCAGAATCTACGGTGCACATCTCGCAAAAGTACTCTCGTCAAAGAGATGAAGGGTCGTTCATGCGAGTACGTATTATCGGACGGGGGACGGTTTTAACGCCGGTCGGAAGTACGTAGATAACGCTCACGTGAAATTGTTTTTCCGTGTTCACTATCGGTACGATCGATGCTCGCTGTTATTAAATTAAATCGTTAATCTGATGGTGATAATATAGTGGATGTATCTGTATGTATAATTTACAAACGCAGATTCATATAAATATATATATATAACGCAGGAGAGCAATCGGAAGGACTATATATACGGAATACACACAGGTTAGCCGGCGTCCTGCCCGTTCTGTGTAAACATGCACGATTGCACATGCCCGGGGATCGAAGTGCGGCAGGAGGGGGGGATCTAGGTTTTCACATTCATGTCCCTCGTATCATATCGCAAGCTCGCGCGCTTTTCCCTCTCATTCAGCAACGATATGTGTTATTCGTGTTAACCAGCGAGAAATGGGAAATACAAACGTTGCGCGACCGTTTCATTTATTGGCAAACGCTTTTGGCCGAAAGATCGGTGTGCATATACGCGCGTGAGTGCGTTCATATCACGTGGGGGACACTTTAAAACTGGCAACATTACTGATATATTTTATGAATATCAATTTCAATTTATCGTGTGCCTACATCGGATATTCCATATCGGTGAGGCTGACATTCGGCTGTCAATTTTATCCCGGAGGTTGCGTTGTAATGCATATCAGGGAAACATTTTTCCTAAATTTCTCTTGTTCCATTTTTGCACAGTTATATTCGATGTGACGGATGAGCTATGAATTCCGTTGGTAGCTGGTACAAAAATAATGCGGAGAAATGTTCCGAGACACTGACAATGGGAAGGAAGTTATCACCAATTGTGACGTTAATAATATAATGGAATTCCTCTCACAGGATATGGAAACGTAAATTCGAAAACCGATAACGAAGCTCGAGCGTAACGGATTATCGTTGATTGGGTCCTTTAATCACCGTCCATCGTTACAATAAGATCGCAAAGCCAATCGTTTTCTCGCGTGATATCGACTGTTCTAATGCGCAGGGAGATCGTTGCGGTATAACTCGGAACTTGGCCAACATTTATTATGCACGGGATGCTACTGTCAAATGGCCGTAACCGCGAACTTTCGCTAAAAGGACAAGAGAGAGCGGGAAAGGGAGAGAGAGAGAGAGAGAGAGAGAGAGAGAGAGAGAGAGAGAGAGAGAGAGAGAGAGAGAGAGAGAGAGAGAGAGAGAGAGAGAGAGAGAGAGAGAGAGGGAGAGAGAGGAAGAGAGAGAGAGAGGAAGAGAGAGAGAGAGAGGAGAGCTACCCAAGTGAATACTCGTTAGCTCTATAGTTTAGTACACACACTGATTCGTGCTAGGAAAGCTCTCGGAGTTTGCGGTACGTGTACTATATCAAGTACGAGACACACTCGACGTTTGCAGTGCGGTATAGACTTGACCCGTTCCTATCGCCATATAGAATCCTTGCCCACGCGGTGCTCTGCGGTTGTGATTCGATGCCTACATACGGTCTTCCCGTTTTCGTTTGCTTTGGAAATGACCCAAGCACTTCACGGGAATATGTCGGTATCCGAACCGTCCATTCGCTCTCTACGACTCACTGATCCGTAAAGGCAAACTGTGCATCTCCAGCCATCACACCCGCAGATGAAAACACGGACGAAGTCGCTGGCGCCCATACCGGTGAAATCCTTCGGAAAATCTTCACTCGCGATCTCTGCGCATAAATTCTTTCGCAAAAGATCGAACAATAACGGCAAACTTTTACTGGGGTGTTCTTAGGACCACTCAGCATGACATTCGGGGCATGCTATATACAGGGTGGATCAATAACTATTAGCACCTTGGATATCTTCGAAACTATAAGGTTCACAGAAATATTTGCTGCAATGAAATTGCACAGTACGAAAAGGTCCATCTGATAGCGATAATAGTTTTTTTGCAGGTGGAGGTACTTCGGACATTTGAAGGTCAACTCTATTTTTTTTTAATGGGTCGGTATGTTTTTTTTCTGTATCATGAAAGAGGAGCTTAAAACGAGTTCAACGACCTATAACATAAGGCTATTGAAGGTCATAGAAAGTACAGAAAGACGATAATACTTACAGTTTCGGTAGTAAATAAAATTATTACGTTTATAGCAAGTGTTCGAAATGACGACCGAATCTAATATCTCGGATCACTACCAAATAGTTGGTAGTGATCCGAGATATTTAGATTTCCGATAATTACCGAATTATTTCGGGTGGCAGAGATAATACGGACACCCTGTATATTTATATATGCGCCAGATGTACGTGCCGTGCAGAAATTTTCGCAGGGATCCAATTGGATTCCCATACGTGTCCCTATAATGAAACGTCACGCTCGTACGGTGGATCTTGATAAAGTAAAAATCTTATTTTTTAAAAGTATAAATGGCTTAAAAAAGTATATCCTAAAAATCAACCCGAATTACATTGCTGGAAATCCACTGTGATTATCGTTTGTTATTCATTTTACTGCACTTTGACATTATATCACCACACGCTTACACGCTTATGAAACATGCAGGTTACGTTTCAACACGGCGAGTTTTTTTTGTAACTTTTCAGATATTTTCGTTTCAAACGTGGTAAGAATTCTCAAACAACGTTGATCAGGGAACAGTGCAGAATCCAATTGGATTCCAATGAGGACTCGCTATGTGTAGTGCCCCTAACAAATTTCTAGGAAGATGTGGGTGCATCTTGGGACTACCCACTAAATTTCTACACGGGATCATGAAGAGATATTTTTTTGGGAACGCGGAATCAACTTGGATGTCAATATGGACTTCCTACAAGCGGCGTCCTTATTAAATCCATATAGGGATGTAGCAGGATCTGAGTACTCCCCGAGAAAGTGCTGCACCGGGTACACACATGAAGGAGGACGAATTATGCAGTAGGGGAAAGGTGTGCGAGATGATTCCCCTAAGGGGGAAAGCTCGTAATTTCAAAGATATTCAACATAATTAAGATCTGTAAGCGTTTACTACTGACATATTTATCTATCTTTCGATTGGGATATTCGAAATATTCAATTCATTAGGGTTTCAATAGAAAGATTTCCTTTTTTCAAACCGTACATAAGGATCATCTTGGACATCCCGGTGTTCCAGATCATCCCTAGGGCATGGACAATATGATTCCCCGGATTATCTTGCCCCCATTTTATTTTTTTTAAAGGGTCAAGCCGGATAAGAATGGTGAATCTGCCCCCACCGAATTTTGTGGCGCCAATTTTTTACAAAGTTCCTAACCTAAAAAAACAATTTTGTGTAAAATTACAGATTTCTACATCGATGCCGAGGGGTTTTCCTGCTGAAAAAACGTGTTTTTTTTCTCGATTTTTGCAGTTTTTAAATACCAAGACGCCACCGAAAAATCTGAAAAAATTCTGAAAAAGCAGAAACACGTGAAAGTTAATGGGATTTTTTTTCGTTTTTTAAATGTCAAACTCTATTTTTAATCATCGAATCTTTCTTTAAAAACATTATTTTGTAGCGAAGAGATTTTTCTACTATTATGACAAAAATTGACATGATTTTACTCTTCATTCCCTACATAAAAAACAAAGTCTCAAAATTCGACCTGCAGCACATTGAAAAAAAAAAGAGAACGAGCGGCCAACCGCCAAGGTAATCGGCGCGGTCAAAGCCCCCAAAAATTGAGAAAAGTTGGGATTCGCGGATTTATTCGGAAAGGGGGAGTACCCCCTCCAAAATCCCAGCGCTCACGTGACCGCGCCAAATTCATATAAAAGGGCCCGAAATTGCAGGATGTGGACTCTTCTTCTGACACGCAAAACGTGAAGAGTCATCTCCAATAGCGAATAAGATTTAGCGTTAATATAACACTTTAAAAACTCTCTCTCTTCAAACTAAGAAGAAGGGCAATTTTCGATTGGGAAGTCGAAGGAACCAATCTCGAAAAGAGGGTCTAGGCATCGCGTTCAACACCTTCTAACACTCACGGCGCTCCCGACTTTAAGGCCTAGGTCTAAAGATCGGGCAATCCATAAGGATTGACGCACTGATCGCAGCATCGCGTCTGCCACCCGCGGAGTGCCGGAGTAGGTCAAGCGAGATAAAGGAACCTAAGACTATCACTCGAAAAACCCGATCACTCTAGGAGGACAAACATTCCCATAAGATAGCCAAAACGTCATAGGAAGTAGCATAGGAGACGCCAGGATCCGCTAGGCTCATTGGCACACGGTATTGCACCGCCTGCCCTCGAGTACGCTAGATTAAAGGCTTGATAAAGAAATTAAGAAGATTCTCCGAAATCAAGACCATGAGTCATTTAAAGAACGTATCAGATCCTACATGTAAACACAACACGGCCCGAGCCAAGGCCACTGTTCGCGGGCCATCATACACATTCCAACACAAATGCAATAATTCTATACATATCTCTCTCACTTCCAACCTAAATATAAACACATCACTTCAGAATCCCGACACCTTTCCCAGCTGATGATGAAAATAATCCACAGACTTTGGTGGAACAGCTGAGGCGATCTCCTGTCAAAAATAATATCTCCTATCCTCGGGTCGAAAAAACTAAATCGTTTCAATACATAGATCATTCTTTCGGTTTAATAAATGGATGCTCATGGCTGGAGTAGTTATGAGGCATGAGAACCGATGTAAACAATACGATTTTATTGCTAATTTTAGTTTATTCACCCCTACTATCTATATTGCAACATATTAATCTTCATCGCTATCGCTGTTGATCACGGCATTGACCTCTTCAACATCGAAGAGTCCTGTGAGGATTTTGGCTGATCTTATGATTTTCGATAGATATCGAGCATTCGATAGATAATAAATTACCGCAGCAATGTGTGAACAGCATCCAACGGTTCGTTTGCCATCTGGACAATCACAAACGTAACAGTGAATTCCGGAAGAGCCTTGGGAATCACAAGTGTAATCAATATAGCATTTATACGTTTTGCTATTGATGTGTCTCGACCTCACGAGAACTTGAATGATTGCGTGATTCGCATCTTCTCATCTCTTCAAATAATTGAGTGCAATATTTCCATCCTCGTCCATCATTTCAGCAAGGTAAGATACTGTCTGAAATAGCTGGTATGAACCAGTAAATAGTATCTTCAATTCCTTTCCGGTCAGCTCCGGGAAATCAAGCAAATCAGCTGATGTTAATTGTTGACATTGCGTTTTTCGACGATTCCAACGCTCCAACTCTGCCTCTTTTGCAAGTGAATTATCAGTATTACGCCTGGACTTCATCTGCTCAATGATATCATCCCTAATGCCAACATCGGAGTTCAATCTCTTTCCAAAGGTATTATTGAGATAGCAAGCAATCCTGAAGAGTGATCGAACATTTGGGAGGAGATTATTAACCAAAGAGTGATGAAGTAGCTTATATTTCTGGCCAAGGATGTCATGAACTGCTTCGACCACCCAACGAACTTTTGTAACCCATCGAGAGTTGTTTGACTCTTCAGTTGTGAGCTGAGCACGTTATCCTTTTAATGCTGGCATGAATACTATATACTTTCGCTCTTCCAATTGATGCACCACATCCCTAAATCCTCGATCAACTACACAAATGTCACCCGGTTTCATTATTCGTTGGAGTCCATTCGGATTGGCGAAAGTATTTTCATTATTGCAGCATCGTTTTGAGTGGCGTAAAAAGGCTCCTCCATCTCAACAACGTACCCATTCGTCGTGCAAATAGTGAAAGGTTTACATAATGGTACCTTCTTCTGGCCAGAATAAGATTTTCGTTGATAGTTGTTGTTCGTACTCTTCCGATGCCGAATGTAAGTTTCATCGAATATCAGCACTAATTGGTCTGCGAGCTCATACAGGTTTTTAACTGTGTCCGAAGTCTGATGTTCTACAAGATCGTCCCTTGATTTGCTAAAATATTCGAAACCCTCTGGTAATATATCTTTCTCAAAAGAGTTCACGACTTTTGCACAATAATCTGAAACTTGCTGTTCACGATCAAGCCCAAGTACAGATGCAATAATACTATTCGAATTCCCAGTCCTCATTTTGAATAGGAACACTACCAATGATTGAAAATCAATACGGGTTTTGGAAATCCTCATTGATTTCATTTTCCCACACAGCTCATTCAGATTTTTGTAATTAAAACCAGTAATTCCTTTAGACGTTGATCAGATAGAGTACCATCCCCAATTTGTTGCCTCAATTCATGACCATTCGACAAATCATTAAGGAAAAACGTCAAGTCTGATAATTCAATCATATTGTTACCAGCATGTATTTGCAGCGTTGCTAGATCATCAGCATAGAATTTGTCTTTTATCAGATGAGTTGAGCAACAACGATTTCCCTTGGGAATAAAGATCTTTCTTTTTTGGAATGCTTACAATCGCGCTTGAGATGGGACAGTGAAGATTGGTGATGACGAGCAACAAAGAAAGCAGTATTTGTAAGTTGACACTATCCGTGGAACCGGCATTTCTATCAATTCGACATTGATAGGCTCCTGTGCAACAAATGATAGGTCGTCCGTAGACAAATGTGAAGGAGCGTTTGTGGAACTTTGTGAAGATATCACTGTAACCGATTGTTGTGAAAAATCCCCTTGAGATGAGTGTAAAGAAAGTGAAGATGTCTGCGTTGGTAACTCATAGTGGACATCATCATCGACTTGTGGCATAGAACTTTGGCGAGATCCACCAAACTCTGCTGATTGTTGTGATCCTGATTGTCTTGAACCAGCTGTCGTTGATGATTTGGCGCTATTTTCATTCACTTGGCCACTTCTGCTATATGGAATCAACCTGCAATTATTGCAGAGAACATCGCCGAGTTTTAGGACCTTGCCTATTCTTGCAGAGTATTCTAACCATTCAGTATTATCCTTCATTCCCTTTCGCTGCCCCTTCAATGCTCTAAGCACACGAAAACAATGTGCATATCTCGTGAGATCTGTTGTCGAATCCGAGCTTGCTTGCGGCGTTGATATGGTATGTCCCTGATATTGGTGTATCGTCGATGAGTTATTCTAAAATCGACCAATTGAAATTAACATGTTTTTACTCTGAAACCTAGCTTGGTGATGAAAAGAACATTGATAAAATTGTTACGATTAGCAGTACTATTTTTGTTTAATTCTTCGTCTCCAGTATCGTAGAGAATGGATGAAAATTCATCCATTCGATTACGGCGTGTGTCAATTTAGTTGGATGGGATGTTCACAACTGCCACGAAAGAGAAATAAACAAATAAGTAGGAAACTAGGCTTGGATTCTGTAGTACCTCGATCGATTGCGTAGTGCAATTTAGTTCGATGCATCCACACTAGTGGCGCCACTTGAACTGTGCGGTTATACCGACAGCTGAGATGAGTATGTTTACGCGGACTTTTGGTCAAGCTGATAAGTTGAAATATTCAGATCCGCGTAAACTGTCAAACAACTGTGAGAGGGTACGTTTACGCAAGCCGCAATTCTGTAACGCTGCGCTGTTACCTTACTACTGTAGAAAAAACTCGCGTAAATGCCATCTGTTCGTTCTTCGTGTTACTATGCATGCGTGTTTGACCGTTTACGTGACTAGGATGTCTTAGCGTAACGTGAGCAAATGTCCGCATAAACATACTCAATGATTTTCTCATCGACATGTTATTGAACGACGTCGAAAATTCAATATCCTAAATCAGCGCACAAAATCCTATTGTTTACATCTGTGTGTTATGTCTCGCAACTACTCCAGCCATGATCACCCATTAATTAAACCCAAAGAATGATTTATGTATGGATTTCCAATGAAAAATAAGAAATTTTATCGTTTTTATTTTTTTTTCAATATGTTGCAGGTTGATTTTTGAGACCTTTTTTTCTGAAATGTGGGGAAAGAAAAGTAAAATCATGTCAATTTTTGTCATAAGAGTAGAAAAATCTCTCCGCAAAAAAATTATGTTTTTAAAGGAAGATTTGATGATTAAAAATAGAGTTTAGCGTTTTAAAAAACTGAAAAAAGAATCTCATTAAGGAGGTACGGTGATTGGAGCGAGTTCAAGATAAAAGCCCGATTTTTTTTTATAGCATTGTCGAGACCTTCGTCCATGCGTATCTGGAGTTTCCACGAGATTTACCGTACACTTCCCGAGTCATTAATTGTTAAAGTTGGTGAATTAGTCACACGTAGACGACAAAATGTGCCTGTCCTCTCATATATCGATTTTTTCGTGCTACTTGGAGCCAAGAAACACGTAAAAAAACTAATGGTTGCGTTCGTTGAATCTTTGTGATCGATAAGGCACCTCGAATTGGAAAGTTCACCGCAGAAATAAGCAATAAATTTAGTAATAAAGTCGCAAAAACCGAAGTTTTCGGAGAGCGAGACTTCTCGTGACGTAACAGCAGCCATCTTGCTCGACGTGTGGCAACGCCGGATACTCGCGCAAATTTGATTCGTCTATCGGATATTTTTAACGCGAATCAAAAATATGATTGTGCGAAGCCGTACATTTTTTAATGGATTATAAAGGGCCTTTCGTCGATATTTACTTGAAGTTCTCTTACGTACAGCCAAGGCATCTCAATTTTTCTGGCGACATGTACCTATACAACGCATCTATATATAAATTCAGCATGGGAGAACCGTCATATAAAATAAACGTTCCTTTTTATACCTGCAAATATTGTGAAAATTGGGAAAGGGAAAAATAACATAACAATCGATGAAATATGTTTTGACTTTGGACAGATTGCACATTGGACATTGAGGTTAACTTCAACGCGACGTTTTTTATTTGCAATCGGAATATTATCTTTTCATTTTCTAATTCTTGTCCGTCAGAATCTACATGTGTCTCTAAACTGGACTTCAGGTACAATCCCGTTACTCTTTTGATAAACTTCCACAGTATTTTCGTTCTTCATGTTAACCGGCTACAAAAAATAATAAGCCGGGCGCGTGGAACCGATGACAGCCACCGAAAATGCGACGATGCTAAACGTTAACGATATGGCGTACTACTGAAGTCGAGTAGTAGATTATTAAGGTTGTTTCCATATTATAAGAATAATATGAAACTCGAAATTCAATAGTTAAAAAATATTTCTCGAGAAATAGGCCATATACATATGTCTAAAACGTGACGGTACGCAATACCGCCACGTTTCAGACGTGAAATAGACTCTAAGTTTACTAGCATGGTCATCACTATACCTCCTTAACATTGACATGTTTCTGGTTCTTCAGAATTTTTTCAGATTTTTCGGTCGCGTCTTGGTACTCAAAAACTGCAAAAATCGAAGAAAAAAAACACGTTTTTTCAGCAGGAAGACGCCGCGGCATCGATGTAAAAAGTTGTAATGTTGCACAAATTTGTTTTTTTAGGTTACCAACTTTGGAAAAAATCGGCGCCACAAAATTCAGTGGGGGCAGATTCACCATTCTTATCTGGCTAGACCTTTTGGGAGCAGTTAGGTAAAAGTAAACAAAAAATTGCTCCAGTTTCCAACACCCCTCTATATATTAATCATAGGTATACAACATAAATTGCACCTATAAGTTAAATTACCTTTATATTATAAGTTTTATCTCACCCAACTAGAATCAAACTAAACCAGTCTTCCACAGCCAGTCTTAAATCACTTAAGTATATCAATTATTATTTGTGAGATCAATTATACATGAGTAGGCTAGTTTGAACATAAGTAGACTATCTATATAACAAAAATAAAGTAAGTACGTTATTTGTGTACAAGATGATCTCTAGGGATCATCTTGTACAGCTAGATGGGAATCATCTTGCCCCAAACTCAACTTTTCCATTCATTGCTCGGGAACACAACATATAAGTATTTCACTGTTACCACGCCAACCAAAATCCAAATTGAGCATATTATAAAGCCACAAACACAACAATGATTGCAACTGACAGTATACAATAAAAGTTACCTAAGCTTAAAGGCAACCTTGTCTTAAATCAACGCTCACAATTTTTATCTTTTTTCCGTCAAAACAAGTGCGTCGCTCACACCTCCATCATGCATTGACTTTGGTAACACTATGTGTTACCAAAGAATATCACAACATAGCGTTAACAGTTTTGTCGCCATTGAAAATGATCGTATAACCACATGGGATCAACTCGTACACCGTTCCCCCACTATAATAACGATATCGTCCAAACAGTACGCTAGAATCCGACGTTCAAGACAATTTTACGTCACAATTAAGTTTATATTCGATTGAGGAGGTTGTAGCTTTGTGCTTGCGACAAACATGACGAGTTTTTCATCGATAGAGGCTGCAACGTTGCAGTGGCGGCTGCAGCATATACCAAAGAAGAGTGCGTCTATGTATAATCGTGAATGTACAAGGCAAGGATGTTTTGGCGTATCCATAATGCAGAGATGGCTGGCGAGTCGTTGGTTCGGTAAAGCGTTTGGCCCATATAACGCACAGCAGGCAGAGCTTTTGCCCATACGTACAGCCATTCGAGAGGTGAGTGTGCATGTGCGTTCGCATGTACGTAGCTTTGTGCGAAGCGGGCGAGGGCGGCAATAGGGAAACGCGTGGGTGGAAGAGAAGTACCCTAGTAAGAGCGGTGAGAGCGGAAAAGTTCGAGGGCTCGTTGGTAGGGGGTTGAAAAGCTGAGTAGGGAGGAGGGTCGAGGGGGGTCGCGGAGCAATAAGGGAGGGAAAATGAAGCAGGGAGAGAGTGAGATAGAACGAGTGTACTGAACGAGGGTTGTTATTGCAGATTGCGTGCAGTGAGGGTCGAGTGCACTCTCGGCAATGATAGAGCACAGCAGAGCGAGAGAGAAAGAGGGAGAGAAAGCTAAAACGAGAGAGTAAACTGCAGGCTGACCGAGTCCGCAAGCAGGAATGTGCAGTGGAGAGCATCACTCGCGCGCCCGCGCCGCCGATGCACACAGCCTCTCAATAACGAAAATCTATACGCTTTCATTTGTCCATTCGGCACGACTTTATTTGCGAATCGTTGGAGAGTTCGGTGCGCAACCGAATGCGGCGAGGCTCTTTGGCATGAGAGAAAGGGAGAGGGCGCGAGAGAACTGTGGGGATGCTGACGAGGTAGGCGGTTGATGGTGGCGCAGGGAAAGGGTCGAAGCAAAAAGGGGGTTGGAGAAACGACTACACATACACACATACGCGCGCGCGTGTGTGTGTATGTATAGGTACTCGCCACAATCCCTTCCTTCTTTCATCCTCTTCTGCCTCTTGGGTTACCTACTGTGAGAGGGCGCGAGGCCGACGAGCGTGTTCAAATCGAAAACTCTATATATATGAAAATCCCTTTCCCTCTTGTGGACGGAGAGCGTCGCATCGTCGACGATCGAATGGCTCCTCACAAAACCGAGCAAGGGTTCGTCGATTTGCCTATGCACATTGTATATATATATATATATATATATATATATATATATATATATATATATATATGTCTGTGCACATGTGTGTGTCTAGATATATAATATCACCCGTCACAATTCTCTCTCGTATTTCTACAGATATTTTTCCTATAGAACCGCGCTCTTCGTCCTCGTTCTCCTCCTCTTTCTTCGGTCGATTCCATAATACCCTCCATCGAGAACACCATTTTTAATATAGCCTTCGGTGGGAGGGGTTTGGGGGGGGGGGGCCGGGGCTGATTGCGAATTTCATGCTCGGCCTGCGAGAGAAACGGAGATTTTCGACGATACTCAACGGCTAGTACGTATAACACGCGTTCTTTTGTACTTCCGGTACAAACGCGCGCGCACGGCAAAAATGGGCCGCTTCGTATCAGCTATTTTTGTTCTTCTCCGATACGTAGGAAAAAAAAGAAGAAAGCAACGACCGATGACTCTGCGCGGTCGTGAATAATGAAAAATTCCGCGTCTCAATTGTAGCGAATCGAGAGTATTTAAAAAACCAAGAAACATCGATCTGAACTTTATGCACGGGGTGAAGAGTCGTTGCGCGTGCGAGCGCCGCACGGGAATAAAGGTAATAATTACACGCGAGCTCGACCTAAAAAACGCAACCCATATTCGTTGCTCAAGGAACGGGATTGTTGATAAGTTTTGCGAATGTTACATTTCATTTTCACTTCCTACAAAGTTGCCACTCGCGTTGCTTCAGTTTTCAATAAAAAGGCATTTCCCTCTGTTCGGTGTATATTACGGAAAATCGGTGCTCGTGAAAAATACGCGATTTATGGACCGTGTGAAAGTAACAAACGGTGAACAAAATATCCCGCTCGAACGAGCCGGGGATTTGAAAGTGTCGAAATAATAATGGAATATTTTTTCCAAACTTGAGTGTTCGGACAAGTATAAACATTTGATATATTTAACACTCCGAAGCGACGTTTCGAGCGTATTCAATCGGTAACGAGTTTTTTCGAGCGCACGCACCATCCGGTTGAGTGAAGACTACCGCGCGTGGGACACACGCTCAATTTGTCGCGAGAACGATATATATATATATATATACACATATATACGTTCATATGAGGGCGAGAGCGCGTTTGTCCGGCAAACGATTTCCCAGCAAAATTCAATCGTCCTCGAAACCCGCAGCGACTTTACTGATTTATTAAATCATCGTTTTAACGATACCCTTGCACACGAATCTATAAACTCCCATGCACACACACACACACATACACACCCATGTATATTTATATATATATAAATATCTACATGTGTATAAAACGGGAGGTCGTTTCAGAGATTCATTGGGACGAATGAATCCAGAGCTCTATGCCCCGACTGACTACGCAATCGCCCGGCGACAATCGAATCGTTAGTAGAAGCCCCTTCCCTCTCCTCCCCGTACCCTTTTTCGACGTTAATGAACTCCGCTCTCGCGAGCTTTACGTCCGACGCCCCCATAGTGTTTTATTTAATAGGAGACTGGGTTATACACGCGCGGAAGGAGCTTCGCCGACTCTCTCTCTCTCTCTTGCCCTCTCCCGCATCGGGCAAATTGTGCTTTGTAACAAAACAACATACCGGTGGGGAGAGTTTGCACAGGATGAGGAGGCGGGATATACCAGGCCGCAAAGCGTACCGCCTGAAACAGCACCGGCGGTATATAGCATTGCGGTGTAACGTAGAGTTGGATTATTGGTCCCTGTGTATAGGTTCTTGCGGGGGTGTATTGAAAAAAAGAGAACAGGGCAAAAAAACGTAGCCGACGTAATTAATGAAGTAACTAATGGGCACATTGCAGCGCCGGTGGTGCGCTTCGCGGGTTATTTTTTCCCTGAGTTAAAAGCATTGCGCCACCCGGGGCTTTCGCCTCATCGTCAAATATGCTGACGATCCTCGTAAGCACAATTGAAAAAGCCGCCATTTCCTTCGCTTTCGTTGTAGATGTACCAACTAGATTAATTAATGACCGCGTGAGTCGAGACTGCGATAAGCACGCGAGCTCATTTTATTTTCACCTTCCCCCGATCGGCAACTCTGCGTGGGCGACGATGAGACGTCGCGAATGCCTTTGCTCAAATGAGCCGGGCGAATCGAGGGAGTGCCGCCCGAAAAAAGGTACTTCGGTTTTTCTTCAACCTCGGGGCAGTGCCCTCCTGGAAAGTCATAAACACACTGGCAACCAGTGCCGTATCGAACATGCATATCGACTATCGGTCGTGCTATTTGATCATCGTTCGTTCTCGATATTCGCTCTTCCCGGTTAGTCGATAAATTGAGATTTAGGCAGAAAACGGCGCGTACGAAGGGCGCGTTTCATAGGCCGTACCAATCCTTCTTTACCCCGTTCTCATCGCCGCCCGAACCAAAACTGGTTCGTCCGGCGGCGACCTACACTCGGTCGCGCGATCATTTACGAGACTCGTAATCGCCTACGTGTGTGTGACGCCTCATATTTGCCCTGTACGTGTGTATCGCCTGCTCGGCATTGATAGGGCGTAACCGGCACGATTTTACGGCGGCCGAGATCGGCTGGATTGCGCCCTTTTCTTTTGCCCCAAGTAAAGATGCGCGTGTGAGCGGGTTGTTTTAACGCGTGGGTGTGAGTATGGATGCCCAGCCGCGGCACGGCTGCTAGCACCCTTTACTGCATTCTATTCGGTTCTATCCGGTGTTTACGGCTGGAAGCATTAACAGAGAGAATCGCATTATTGCAACGTACCACCCCTTCGCCAGTTTCGTCCACCCATGCAACGTCGTGTCGCGTTTCCCCTTTCCCCTGATGCGTCCCTTGTTCGCCGGCTATCCTCACACGTGTGCGTATGTGCGCGCGTGCGGAAAGTATGTTTTGAATTGGTTGTATCCGTGCAATGTTGGCTTTCAGTGCGTTTTACTATTTTGAGGACGGTCCTTTAGTATTGAAAAAAAACGACTTGATTTTCGGGACTGGATGGTCCTCGAAGTTATCTATACAGAAATGCAGTTAGACCTGCAGTTAGATCCATAGGTCATTTTAAAGGCATTGGGGGCTACATAGTGATGAGTATGAGGACAGTTGGCTATTGTGAGGATGGTCGTCGAAGTCAAGTGTCTTCAAAATCAACTTTGTACATATGTGTGTGTTTTTGTATGCATGCATACCCATGTATTAACGTTCACAGCAAATGCATTTATACGTATCCATATGTGTAATTTGTTGATATGTGTAGTCTAGATATGCAGGAAACGAGGAACCCAGCTGAACATACCAACGCGCTTGTTTCCGACCGAATGCAAGACCGTTTCTAGCTGCAAACCAATAAGGTCATTTTTCTCGTTCATAATCCACTTCGTACTAGCCCCTTTCCCCTTGTGCACAGTATTCGACGATATAGCTACGGACGAAAGGGATAGAGAGAGAGGGACAAAGAGAGTATAACCAAATCCCTGTATTCCAGTTTCCAGGGCAACTGCCGAATCCATAGCGGATAACCCCTTCCCAGTTAACGCCTAGTTAATAGTAGAACCGCGGCGTATATCGCAGAGCATTGGAATATTATGGGATTATATAAGCCGGAATTCGACTACGTGTCTCCAATAAGGCAATTCTAGCATTCTACACACGCCTATACCTTTGAAATTGTATATCGAGGGTGTGCGTAATTTTGACATAGTTTGCATTGAGAAAGCTATTTCGCGGGGCGAGAGTCGCGATTTTATTGGGATCATAGTATGAAGTAATTGATTGGCACAGACGCGACGAGACATCAGCAAAGTGCATGACAAAAAGATGAATCATCAGTCGGGTTGAAAAATTTTGGAGAACATGATCCAGCTTGGAACTGATGTCAGTCGATGGTATTCCAGTTTTGGGATTCGATTTATTTGGCTTGCGGCAATCACGAAACAGAGCCAAGTATTGTATTCTCAAATTTGCGCAACGCAACGTCAAACTGATTGAGGATGTGCTTGAGGAATGGCATTCCAAAAAGTTTACTGCCCCCTTGCGAAAGATGTTTTTGCCGAATTTGCAACGCCAGGAAAGACACTTTGCGACACACGACCTGACCAAGCATAGTACGATGTTTGAGGAACCCGAATATTTAACAATAAACTGATTTTCGTTCTATCGTCAAATCAAAATACATCCCAGTATATTGATAAAATTTCAAGCCGCAGAGCGGGGTCTCTAGAACCGCGGGGTCTCCTGCGCTACCCACATTAGCACACAGACGGTACATGCTAGATACAAGTGCGGGATGTCAGAACAAGCGGGAGGGGCACGCGGCTCAGCCGCTGTTCCGTCGTCGTCGGCCGGTGTTTGGTTTGAGTGTCACGTACGTTGCAACTATTTTCGCGCCAAAAGTAAAAAAAAACAGTTCGTCGTAGCTTTTGGTCTCCAGCCCATGCTTATGGTGTTACGGCAATCAAGTAAGAGTATTTTGATTTCACGCTAAGAAAAAAAACCAATTGAATCAAAAAAATATATTGGTTGATCCAAATAAATGTGCTGCTGCGGATTTAAATAACATATTATTTTATTTTAAAAAGCTCGTCTGTTCTATGAATATCTACATTATCCTTCAAATAAAATTATATTCTATTGAAATCATTCTGTATACAATCCGTAAATGTATTGGATGAAATAATTAAGCGATTGCTACAAACATTTTTTATTTCGTACAAACATTTAATCAATAGAATTAATTATTTCTTTACTACATCGAAACGAATATGCCATGGGACGTAAATTTTTCAATTTGTTTTAAATCTTAAATAAAAAGGGAGCATTAGAATGATCATCCACGATAATAGTGGAGAGAATATCAGATATTCAACTGATTAGAACAGATACTACACTTTGATCTTAGCCACAGGCCAAGAAGCGATACTCTTTAGAGTTTGTTCAGCGTTTAAGTAGATTTTCGGTTCGCGCTACGCTTACAAGAAACGAGCGCGCGTGCGGCTTCTAGCGGTTACTCCGAGAACTACGGGTTTCCTCACACCTACAATTTCGGTGGCGCTCGGCCATAATTTGGTTGAATTTTTTTTTAACCAAATGTGCAAGAAACAAATTTTACTTTCGCATAATTCTTTATCCAATTCAGACATTTGCTTAATATTTTTCAATCAAAATAAAAATCAATATTTTAACGAATAATGTACTTAAAAATCAATATCGAATATGGTGAAAATAATAAAGTAACATATTTACTTAATAGAAATTTTATTTGAATCAAACGAGCAAAATTCAATTTTTCTTGTGTACTGGAACCAACAATATTCATGTTATAAATTGAAACGCTTTTTTCGTTTGTTGCAGAAATTGCATTCAAAACTATATCATTTGTTCGCGATAATTTTTTAGATAGTTTCAATAATATATTGTTCTCGGCTAACAATATATCTTTTGAATTAAAAAAAACTTTCAATTTTATCATGTTATCGAAGTCAATAGCGTTTTGTTTGGACTAATAAATACGATTATTCACATCAACAATTGTACAATTGAATCAACGAAATTTCATTCAATAACACCAATGATATTGGATCAATGATTTTTTTCTCAGTGCATAATAGTGTATTTATACGATGACAGAATAAAAAATAATCTAATACTAATGGTCTTAGGGGGGCTCATTAGATTAGAAGGGGTCGTTTGAGCCAAAATAAGCGGGGTCTCTTGAACATGGCTCATTAGATGTGCATTAAAAATCTGGTCTTTAAACCCCACCCTAAGCACCTACGAATCTTTCTACAAAAAATATTTTTTTTAGGATACGAAAGTACCAGAGAAAAACTGAACAACCTATATTCTTCAAAGATCTGATGAAACGTGCTGCAGAAGAAGTCATCAACGGCAAAAGTATCCGAAAAGCCGCAAAAGATAACAAATTAGATAGAATCGTGCTTTCTTCTTCTTTTATATGTTTCTCTTGTGAAAAAAAACCTTTATTATCCCACTCGCTCAACTAGCCCGGTGGGGTGGCTCTGGTGAGCCATCTGACTTTTGTGATATTCATGTAAGTTTAGTCTAGTAAGCAACGTTTTTACTACAGTTTTTTATGGTGTTACATATCCAAATAAACAACCTAGCTATTTTAAAAGATATCGTTACTTATCACTTCATTCATTCTGAGCTATACTGCTCAGAACAAAATCATAATCAAGTGAAATCCCTCTGCCCTAACCCAACTTTTAACGAAAAAATAAGACTCTAAAAATCGTTTCATTTATACAGCAATATATGGAGATCCGGCCACATTTCTACCTAATAATTTATACACTGAATAACTCTAGATGTCTGATACAAACTGCTCTACGCTTGTTGAAAGTTCTAAATAATTCGTAACGACAATAAAAGTAGGGCGTCACCGAATGTTTAAAGAAAATACTAATGACAAATCCTAAAAAAATGTGACTAGCAGAAAAATTTTCGTAGCTGCGACTTTTCGAAGAAAAAATATACAAATGTCGAAATCTACTAAATTTTCGTAACATTTTTAATTCCAATTTATCGTTGGATAAAATAATTGATTATAACTTTTTTTTATTGAGCATCATTGTAATGTACCAATGATTCAGAAGGGCCTTGCTTATGCCCGCACAAAATACGGCCCGTTCCCCGAAAGGAATACCTTAACTAGAACAAATTGCGACAGAGTCGAAAATTAAGAGAAGTCACCTGGGAACAGTCCGTCCTTGGTCGGCTTTTGAACGGTTTGATCCTAAGGCACGACCGATACACTATAATCGAAACTTAGCTAGACTCAGTTAATAAATTTGTATTCCCAATCAACGAATTTGAGTTCCAACTCTTTATTGGCAGCGATCCCGAAATTCCTATCCCGGGTTTACGAGCCGGGGATACAGCACAAGAATGTTTGGAAGTCGATGGTGTTGAACTTTGCATCGTTGGAATGCAACGAAAATTCTTCTTTATTTTCTCATTTCTTCATTTTTTAACCATCTAGATTATTTTTTCCGGTTTAGGTTGTGGATCTCTAAAAAGGATGTTCAAAAATATTTCAGTGATTTCTACAGCCTAAATTTGGTGAAAAAAATAGGCAGTACGATGAAAAATAATTTCCGTTGCCTACCAACGATGCAAACTTCAATACCACTGGGAGTCGTGCAGAAATGTCATCATCGCTATGATGGCATGATAATTGGATACAAAATAATAATACAGATTATGGCGGACAATTGCAAATTTTTGCTGATGTTTTTATTACAAAAGTGAGGATAAATATTCTTCATATATAGAAACAGGCTGTACCAATCAATATATTTAACATATATACTTGAGATGAAGATACGACGAGTAAATGTATAACGAAACAATACTACCAAATTTTCAATATTTTTTGCCGAGTAATTTATGTGTAAAATAAAGTTTTTGGAAAACTTAAGAATCATTCACTACATTAGGGATTCCCAAACTTTTTCGGTTCACGTTCCGAAATCTTCCGGGCAGCGTCGCGACGCTCCTAATCTCTCTCCGCGACGCCCAGTTTGGGAACCTCTGCACTAAATGATTGTGGTGTAATTACAGCGTACACAAATTTTGCTTATTTTGTCATCCGGCTTTCCCATATATTCTTACCAAACTGTCTAGCAACGCTGTCAACAGTTGAGCGGCTCAAAAAATCCGGGTCAAGGTATTTTTTTGCGTCTTTAAAATGATTTTGTCATATGAATGCTTTATGGGCCTGACATCGATGATTCTGTGTAAGTATATGAAAAAAAACACTCGTTTATTGATGTTTAATTTTTTATTTTCTAGTGTAGAAATGGATGGAGCTACCTAGCCCACCTATTTTTGAGGCGTTACGTTAAACTATAGTTTTTGTACTTAAAAATGAATAAAAATGGATTAATATTTTTTTAAATGTATTTCAAGACTTTATTCATCAAGCCCAACAACTTTAATATTCACATCTTTTATAAAATCCTCCAAAAAATCGCGAAAATAGCCTTTTTTCGTGGCTCCAAAGTGGACTGGCCCCTTAAGACGGAATGACACCTGATCGCGGTCGGTATGGTAGAGCAATTGTAGATACCCAAAAATCTCTGAAACGGCTCTTCAGATCCCGTCGAAACTTTGCCAAACGACGTCAAATAGATAGACGAACAGCTGTCTGCCCCTCAAATTTTCTGAATTTGAGAAAAAACACGTAGATCGGGTTATCATAAGCCAATCTACGGTTTTTTTCTCAAATTCAGAAAATTTGAGGGGCAGACAGCTGTTCGTCTATCTATTTGACGTCGTTTGGCAAAGTTTCGACGGGATCTGAAGAGCCGTTTCAGAGATTTTTGGGTATCTACAATTGCTCTACCATACCGACCGCGATGAGGTGTCATTCCGTCTTAACGAAGACAGGTGACACGATCGTTAAGAAAGAGATTTTTATCATTACAGTAGGACATGCATTCGCGAATTTCGGCTATTTTTGCCAGGGATGAAATCTCTCACACATCATTAGGCTTTGAGGGATTCTTTTTGGGGTACATCCCGCACTACCAGACAATGCTGCAAGTTACCATACGTGCTGCTAGGGACCAACAGCGGTTATGCCTCATGGCGATATTCTCAAAAGATACTTCGTCGAAGCTTATCGTGAAATCTTTCAGCTTCAAACAGTCGAATCTGAAAGTTTATTATACTTTCGATCCGAGTTCTGCAAAGTGTTCTGTTTGCCCACCCGTACACACGTATAAGGTGAGCTCGCCGGTCGCCATAAGTGTCGGAGATGTCCTCACGACTAAAGTCTTATGGGGAGGCGAGAGCGGTCGTGTAAGCTCGCCGAAGGTCCGGCTCGCGGTTTCTGGCCAGAGCTTGCGGCCTGCTAATGTCGTTTTAAGCACGGCATTTACCGCAGCGACAAATAATCATTAGCCAGAGTTTAGAAACAGTTTGTGTGTGTTTTTCTCTGGTGTGCGTGACCAAGTACTGACGGTCTAAGGACGAGAGGTATAGCCAACACAAGTGCGAAAGGTGTCTACCGCACTCGTGGCTGCGAAATCTCTCTCTCTCTCTCTCTCTCTCTCTCTCCCTTTCCCTCCATCTCACTCCTCTTCATTTCTCTCGTCGACTTAAACGATATATAGGCAAGAAAAGAGTATGGTGTATGCACCCAAGGTTTTCGTTATAAATTCTGCTGGTTAGGACCTTCTACATACACCCAAGCATTTGTCCGGTACTTCTTCCATATAGGTGAGTATATACCCAGAGAGAAACGTGTCGGTGTAACCCAAACCCACCCAGGTATTCCGAGCAACGTCCTTAAGCCGGATTATCCCCTGAGAGGTAGACCTAAATATTTTAACGTTTTGCGTAAGTTCGGCGGTGCAGTAGGAGTTTCGGCGAGGGTAAACTCGTACCAGAGGTAATGCGGAAGCACAACCAACCATGATGGGTTTCTCCTCCTCTCTGCACCCAACTCATCACTCTCGTGATCTTCCTCCCTCGCAACGAGGAACTCTTTCTTTTCACCGATACGAACGAATAAGGTCAAATTTTCTACCGATTGAACATCCTCTTTTCCAACGTGCTTGTTTTTATTTCCTTTTTTCGTTTCTTCTGCGCAGCTGGTGCATTTCCCGCTGTTGCCGAACGATGTAGGTATGTATATGTAGCCACCGGTATGACAATGCGTTTTATAAGTCTAATGGGGAAGAGAAAGAGTGCACGTGCTCATTGTAACGGAGGCAATGAACCAGCGTCAAGACTACGTTCCACTTTCACTGTATATACACACACGTGTATATGTATCTTCGCACATTACCCCGGAGTTTCTCGTTTTCCAAGCGGCACATATATACGTAATACAGCCCCGAGGTCCACTTTCGTTAATTAATATTCAGTGGCAATAACCATTACCGACACATTTAAACAAGCCGAGTTTCACCAAGTTTCGATAATGCGATATCGCTAAAGTAATACATTTGAGCATATATATATATATATATATATATATATGAAAAATTGTCGGTAATTAGAGGAAACCGGGGAGCGTTAGCTTTTTCTTTTCTCCCGCATTGCTATTACCTATACATCGAAGTGAAAGTGGCTTTCTCTCTCTCTCTCTCACTCCCTCTACTTCCGTACCATCGTACAATCCGCCATTAATATCCATACCGCGCTGCGTCGGGATTAAAATCAATTTCTCCTCTAAACGCAGAGCTAATTTACGAATTTTCATATTATAGGACGACACTCGTATCCACCTGCTGGTTCGGGTACTCGTTTTTTGCGCCTTTCCCCGGTCTTTGCAGAAGTGCAAAGACGTTCGATTCACCGAGTTACGATCTTTTTCTTCGATACACGTGGCACGCTTGGCGAAAATGGATGAATTTACTTTGAACTTCTGTAGTGAATGAACGAAGCATCGCAAACTGTACAGGCTTATTTCAGAGCTCGATCAATGATGAAGAGGAGTCCGTTCAAAGGAGAAGGACACGAGGATCCAACTCGACTTGAAGGGTCTTCTCACTTTAGACGCTGAAAAAGGGCTATTTTCATGCATTTTTTTATAGGTTTATATTATAGATATTGATATAAAAGTTGTTACACTTAATAAATACACTTTCGAAATACATTAAAATTTATTTATTTATTTATTTAAGCGTTTTTTTATAGACGAAAATGGTAGTTAAAATTAAAATGGTACAAAAAAATTGTAAGTCTGCGCTGTTGATGAAATCTCGGAGATGGATCATTCGAACCAAAAAAATCAAACGGTTTTAGATTCAGTATGTTAATGGCTATAGCGTATCATACGATTTTTGATATATGCAAAAATAACAAATGGCGGTCATGTATCGAAAAAAAACGTGTTTTTTCACCGTTTTTGGCAACAAAAAATAGTAAATATAAAAAAATGTAATCCTTGATATGCGCTATACCTATAGTTGTAAAGAATATGTGGTTAAAATTTCATAACGATCGGTTCAGTAGTTTCGAAGATTTTATCAGCAAGCCGTCCAAAAACTTTGTTTCGAGAGAAACGCGTTTAAAGTTTGTTTGGGTTACATAAATACATTTAAAAAATGTTTAATATATTTCGAATGTGTATTTAATAAGTGTAACAACTTTTATATCAATATCTATAATATAAACCTATACAAATTATGAAAATAGCCTTTTTTATCGTCGTAAGAGAGAAGGCCCGTTAAAACCATTTGCATCAAGGACCTCTTCAAACCCCCTTTGCGTCGGGTTGAAATTCCGAAAATTCGATTTTTTTTATTGGTTAGTTTTGTAGTCTAGATTCTTAACTTTAATTTGCAACGAACATTTTGTAAATATTGAAAAAATTAACCGGGTTTTGAGGATTTTTGTGAAGGGGCCGATCGCTCACTGCGTTACGGCGAACCGCTCCGCTATCACTAGGGCAGAGCTCACTTGATCATGATTTTGTTCTAGGCAGTATAGCTCCGAGTTAATGAATTGATAAGTAATTATATTTAAAAAAAATAGATAGATTATTTATTTGGCTATGTAACACCATAAAAACTGTAGTAAAAAACGTTGCTTACTAGACGAACCTTACATGAATGTCGCAAAAGTCAGATGGCTCACCAGAGCCACTTCACGGGGCTAGTTGAATCAGTGGGATAATAAAGATTTTTTTTTCACAAGAGAAATATAAAAAAGAAGGAGAAAGCGTGGCTTTATCTAATTTGTTATCTTTTGCCGTTTTTCGGATACTTTTGCCGTTGATGACTTCTTGTGCAGCACGTTTAATCAGATCTTTGGAGGCTACAGGTCGTTTAGTTTTTCTCTGGTACTTTCGCCTCCTAAAAAAAAGAAATAGTTTTTGTGGAAAGATTCGTAGGTACTTGGGGTGGGGTTTAAACGTCTGATTTTTAATGCAAATCTAATGAGCCATGCTCAAGAGGCCCCGCTTGCTACGGCTCAAATGACCCCTTCCCCATTTTTCACTAATTGGACCGAGCCACCCTTAGCCTATTGATATTGGATTATTCTTGATTCTGACATCGTATAAATACACCATTATGCTATCAAAATACTCTTACTTGATTGTCGTAACACCGCAAGCATGGGCTGGAGACCAAAAGACACGACGAACTGCTTTTTTTTATTTTTGGCACGAAAATAGTACCAACGTACGTGATACTCAAACCGTACCACGTGAGTGGCCCCGCACTATATAATAAGACTCCGCGCTGCCCTGCTACCATTTTTTCTTCCGCGTTTTCATCCAAACTATATTTTGTGAAACGGTGGGAGTCGTATCTCAAAATACTTTTCACTTATACAGAATCATAAAGCGTTCATTTTCACAATAGCAAATGTTCGGAAAGAAAGCTTCAGCCGTTTTTACGACAACTTCGGGCTAACGAACAGTCGGGCAGACAAGATTTCCAAAATTTATGGGTATCTTCACAGCACCGTATTCTATCCCTACGAGCTTAATTCCAGGCTGAACAATGAGTGTGCAGTTACTCCATTTTCATTAGATCAGCGTAGACGAGGGTGTTTCGTGAAAGATTTCCGTAGTCTCGAAGAATGATAGGAAAAGTATCCCCTGTTATAGTTTCGTGGGCTCTATCGTTATTACTGCCATAGTCGTCATCGTCATTATCATTATTACCATTATCGCTATTGTTATTATCATTACTATCAGCATTATTATTATCACAAGTATTACGAGAATTAGGTAGATAAGTAGGAGACGGCTATATTAACAGCTCGGACGCGAGGTAGATCGTATCGGCAGGAGATAGAGGACGTAAAACGAACGCCCGGAACGTTCCACATTTATACCTATACACCCGTATAGTTTACCGATAACCAAAGATGCTCGCGATTGTGCGGGGGTTATAAAAGCGTTATTGCGCGTGTTTATTACGGCAGAGAAGTGTGCGCGTTGGAGCAAAAACGGGTCGCAAATTTAGCCAAGAAATTAAGCTAGTGTTTGGAGAGGGAACGGGCAGTTGGCGATCAGGAGGGTAAGCCCATTTCGTCGTCCATACGTGCTCTATATAGAGCGGTTGTGCCCTCATTTGCATCAATTACCTCGGACCCCGCGGGCAGAGTTTCTTCTCTCTTCAGTTCGAATTAGCCACTCGGGAACGCGTCGAACGTAGGACAGAGCGAGAGAGAGAGAGAGAGCCAGGGAGGAGGCCAGACAAAAGAAGAAAGCGTAATAGGGAGAGGGAGCCTAGGACCTATTAAAATAAAGGAGAAAAACAAGTTTTTCGAGATAGTTGGGTTACGACCAACGGGGGACGCATAACGATCCGCTTTTGGCCGGCGTAGAGACCACTGTATAACCTCTCGCCCTCCCTCTTTCAACCCCCAACCCCATGGATATCGGCTATACGACGAGGCTGTGGTCTTACACAGCCTCTCTCACGAAGACGAGTTACGCGTGTGCCAAGTTATGCCCGTGCTTATCTTTCGAATTCCGTTCTCGTCTCAGAGTTACCCACTCCCGCCGTTCCTCCCTCACGCGGAACGAGAGGAAAGAGTTATTCTCAACGGCGGTTCGCCTCGACACTAAACTCATCGGGTTCGAAGCTTCTGACTCATTTCGACCTCCCTGATTTTTGTCCCAATCCTATCACATCATGGTGATAAAAAATGCTTTGCTTCGAACTTTACCGCAACATTTGCAGGGCGCAGCGATGAAAGAAGTGCCTTCATTGACGATCCAAATTGTATTGATTGAAGTCTGCATTTTCGCGATTTTTTTTGACGATTTTATAAAAGATATGAATATAAAAGTTGTTGGGCTTGATGAATAAAGTCTTGAAAGACATTTAAAAAAATTTGGTTCATTTTTATTCATTTTTAAGTACAAACACTATTTAGCGTAACGCCTTAAAAATAGGTGGGCTAGGTAGCTCCATCACAACTCGGCAACGGCTAGTCTGAAACAAAAAAATTGAAGTCCGTTAGATTCAGTATGACACCAGCTACAAAATGACCCTCGGATCTAAAGTTTTATCAAAAAATAAAAAAATGGCAGATGAAAAACGAAAAATGTAAAAATAACGCGTTTTTTTCGCAGTTTTTCGCAAAAAAGGGTAAAAATCAAAATTTTAAAACCATCGAGGGTCATCTTGTTGCGAATCATGTTTACAATATGTGGTTCAAATTTCAAGAGAATCGGTTTATTAGTTTTAGAGATACGATGGAGCTAGATTTTGAAAACGTTGTTTCGAGAAAAACGTGTTTGAAGTTTATACTATGAAAAAATCTTACCTAAACTCAATCGGCAATTCCTGCACCGTACAAAATCACTATTGATTGCTCATCATCGTCGATTTCTTCAAGTCTTGCATGCTTTCGGTTTTTTGAAATTTTCAAAATGGACTGGTCCCTTAATGCTCGGGATTTGTCTCTGAATGCGCACGTTTCAAAATGAAGACAAAAACGTAGCGGAGACTCGGGCTGATTGTGAGATTTTTATCAAATTTACCTACTACATGTCGTCTTTGAAATAATCAGATATTTTTTATTTATTTTTCATTCAAGGAATGAATAGCCTTTCAATAAATGTGCATGATTTCATTGCAAGTTTGACGTAACTATTAGAAATTGATGTTTAAAATAAAAATAACAGTGTAACTTTTTGCTCTTTTGCTATAAGGAGTGAGATGTGAAAAGAAATAGACAGGCTTACTAATAAGTTTTTTTTATTCTGAGAATCAGAATCTTTGAGTTTTAATGAAAAATATGTAGGCGCTAAACAGTTTTTAGATATTTAGTTTACTAACGAAAACATAGAAAATGTTAATTTCAACAGAAAATAAAATTCTTCATCTTGAAAACAACGATGAAAATCAACTTAAAGTAATCAAACATAAAAAACAAACTAAACCACGAAGTAAATAATCGGAATAATCACTATCACAATTAATGCACTCAAAATGTGGTGTTTTTCCAGTGATACGTTTCACGTGGGACCATTTTTTGCACTTAGTGCACTGGACCCATTCTTCACCAGGGCGACATTGATCGAACGGACCGCAACAGAAGATGGAAAAGTATTCCTCATCTTCCTCTTCTTCAGAATCGATCAGAGTTTTTTCCACCTTTCTTTTTATTTTCCGTTTTCTTTGAAGGGCCTTCGGCCTTACCTTTTTCTTTGCTCCTCAGCTAAGGCGTTCTTCTCTGGATATACTAGATGGGGCAGGATGTGACACGTCACTATCTACCCCCGATGTTCGTAACTTTTCAGCCCCGTCACCAAAATTGACCATTCCAAATTTAACCATATTCTTTTTAGGTTAACGGGGTCCTCTAGTTTCTCGGCTGTTTTTTTACGGCTTTTTCAATTATTTTTTACGGGCAAAGCATCGAAATAATCAATCTCATTATTTTTGCATAATCTTTATTAACATTTAAATAAGCTTTACAAATTTTTTGAAGTCAAAATATATATTAGAATAAACGTTATAGTGGCCGACAGGAAGACGTCAAGTAAAAGAGGTGCTTGACGGTGACCAAGATTGCGGCTGTTCTGCTCATCTGAAATAAAAAAACCAAACGGCATTTTAATCTTCATATTTAAGACTAGCGATTGAACTAGAGTGAATTCTAAATTACAAAAATTGACTTTTTTATACACTTTTGAAAATTACATTCTATTTTTTACTCATTTTTTCTTAAGTTTTTCGCTCATACAAAAAAAAACTATCGAAGCAATCATGATAATCCTAGTTCAATCGCTGGCTTATAACATATTAAAGATGCTATATAAATTTGAACAAGATCG
Source organism: Ophion slaviceki (assembly GCA_944452715.1). Taxonomy (NCBI): domain Eukaryota; kingdom Metazoa; phylum Arthropoda; class Insecta; order Hymenoptera; family Ichneumonidae; genus Ophion; species Ophion slaviceki. Next base: position 25,920,165 of record OX101786.1, on the reverse strand, counting down.
GTGCAGTAGTTTCTGAAATATCGTGGTCACCGTTTCGAAAAATGGTGTTTCGAGAAAAACGCGTTTGAAAGTTCGCACATGTGATTTATACTTGTGAACCACTTCGAATATCGAAAAATCCTTTGGCACACATTTTCTACACATGTTGTAGATGTGATTTATGAAAAAAAAAATCGATTTTTTCGACCCGAGAAACTAAAGGACCCCGTTAAGGTAGCTACAAAGTCTCATTACGTTAATCAAGAACACGTCAATGCATGCCCCGACACGATTTTTATACCGTAATAATGATAGCGGCAGGTATAGTCAAAAATTACTAAATATCAAAAAAGTTACAAATCTGCAATGATTCCATACTAGCGTGTGTCCTCCTGTCCACTGATACCGCACAAGTAGCACCCGTAAAGTGAAGTGCAACGTTACCGCATCTTTTCTCTCTCTCTAACATTTTCGTAGCTTCACTCCTTGATCGGCCATTTCCGCTTTAGCTTTCTACCCCTGTAACTTCCAGCCCCAGTCATCCCCACGTGATATGTGAGTGCAACAGTTGATGATTCGTACACGATTTTACTCTGAGATTATTCAAATTTTAAGAAAAAAGAATTGGAAGGAGAACTCGGCGTGAATCTTCCTTCCGAAATGATCATCTTCTTGAAGTAAAGTGCGCAACGGGATTTTCGACGATTGAGCGGCTTCCAGCCAGCCTTTATTCAAAACTTCGTCTCCGACAGCTTTCCGTCAATTTCAACATTGTATAAAAATCCAATGGTGTCATGTAGAATGGGCCTCAGCACCCCATTTGGTTGTCTCGCCCATAATGTGTTTCGGTGTGCTCGTCGTGCTGAGAGAAGGAGAGAGTCTGTAACAAAACTAGAGGGACGGAGATAGGGAGCCTCACCAGAAGAGGAGATGAAAAAATGAACGGGCAAATTCCGAGCCGGCTTGGCGTCACGGGAGCGTAGCCGTGGATATTGTTGGGCATTCCTCGGCTCCGAAGCAAATGCGGTCATCTGAATGCTGAGCGCGTAAACCACGTCGAATGTCCCGCGCTGCGTAGAGAAGGAGAGGGTCGACAAACTCATGAGCGGGATGAAGAGGGAGTTAGTTTAGAGTTGGGGGTGTCGGAGGGCGGATTTTCTGGCTTACCGCTTTCGTTGAGAGCAAAAGACACCCTCTCTCTCTCGCTCTACGTTTATGTACATATATATATATATATATATATATATATATATATATATATATATGCGCTGAGGGAAATCTACCCCCGCCCTCTTCCAACCCTTCGGGGGTACCACAGCTATGTCGGCAAATCGCGCTCGCGCTATTTTAATTAATCGACGGCTATATATAGCGGACACTCTGGCCCCGATGTTGGTTTGCCCGCGAATAAGTGAGCTACGGTGGCTTTGGGAGCATGCAAAATTCTCCCTGCTCCATGCAGCCGTGCTCGCATACAAATTTGCAACATGTGAAGAACGATGAAAAAAAAAAATAATTGCACTATATGTGCGCGTCGGTTCGATCTTCCTAACTCGTTAATTATACGATAATCATCGGTGTATTACCCGCGTCATATAATTATCACGTTCCGAGAGCTCGTACAATGAATGTACCAGTCATGTACCGAATGCACGAGCGACATCACAAATGTAATGGCTGTTCGAATCATCCGCTCCCACAAGAGTACACGTGTGAATTTACATATATATATACTTACGGCAGCGACGCTATATTTTTTCGTTAACGCTTGCTCGTAATTCATATTAATGACGTTCATTTGACCATTTTGACAGTGTAAAACTGGGTCGTGAGCCCGGTCGTTATATACTTTCCAACCGGTGGAAAACTTTTCGCACCATGTGTAGGCTTTCATGCGGCAAATGAGACATCCGCAATCCTGCCCGACTGGGCAGTTCTATACTTCACATGTACCTATATGTACTTTAAATAATACTCTCGTATATATATATCGTGAATAAAAAATTGATGCAGTAACAGATGGAAAAAAAAGTATTGTACGTTGGAACGTACTTCCGTTCCGCGCAGTTTTCCACCGGAATAATAACTGTTAACGATGAATGAGAATTCCGGTGGATCCGCTTTCCCCGTTCTCGTTCTCTCTCTTTCTCTCACTCTATCTTTCTCACTCTCTCTCCTTGTATCAGTTGGAACGATACACATGGTTGAGCGCTTCGTTCGCATTTCCGCCATCCGAATTGTATACACTGGATATTCCACATGAAATGGGATGACATTTGGACCGAATCTTCACTATAGATATAGTTTGGATCTTCGTCAAGTGCAGATTGATTTTCAACCTCAGCATGAGAGGAAAAACGAACAATATGGTATTGTCTGGAGGAAAAACAAATTTCGGGAAACTATATTGATGAATATCGTTCGTGGTGCGATAGTAGCTTACGAAAGAAATTACAGCCGAAGATTCTGGCGTGCAAGGGTGCACGCGTGTGTAATTCGGTTTTTCGACATGCGAAATTACAGCCGACGATTCTGTTGTGCAAGGGTGCACGGGTGTGTAATTCGATTTATCCAACATACGAATATTCGCTATAGATATACTTTGGATCTCCGTCAAGTGTAGATTGATTTTCAACCTCAGCATAAGATGAAAAACGGAAAATATGGTATTTTCTGCAGGAAAAACAAATTTCGGGAAACTGTATTGATGAATATCGTTCGTGGTGTGATAGTAGCTGACGAAAAAAATTACAGCCGACGATTCTAGCGTGCAAGGGTGCACGGGTGTGTAATTCGGTTTTTTCGACATACGAATCTTCACTATAGATATAGTTTGGATCTTCGTCAAGTGCAGATTGATTTTCAACCACAGCATGAGAGGAAAAACGAAAAATATGGTATTTTCTGCAGGAAAAACAAATTTCGGGAAACTATATTGATGAATATCGTTCGTGGTGTGATAGTAGCTGACGAAAGAAATTACAGCCGACGATTCTGTTGTGCAAGGGTGCACGCGTGTGTAATTCGGTTTTTCGGCATGCGAAATTACAGCCGACGATTCTGTTGTGCAAGGGTGCACGGGTGTGTAATTCGATTTATCCAACATACGTATCTTTGCTATAGATATACTTTGGATCTTCGTCAAGTGTATGATTTTCAACCTCAGCATGAGAGGAAAAACGAAAAATATGGTATTGTCTGCAGAAAAAACAAATTTCAGGAAAATCTATTCATGAATATCGTTCATGGTGTGATAGTAGCTTACGAAGGAATTTACAGCCGATGATTCTGTTGTGCAAGGGTGCACGGGTGTGTAATTCAGTTTTTCCGACATGCGAAATTACAGCCGATGATTCTGTTGTGCAAGGGTGCACGGGTGTGTAATTCGGTTTTTTCGACATACGAATCTTCACTATAGATATAGTTTGGATCTTCGTCAAGTGCAGATTGATTTTCAACCTCAGCATGAGAGGAAAAACGAACAATGTGGTATTGACTGGAGGGAAAACAAATTTCGGGAAACTATATTGATGAATATCTTTCGTGGTGCGATAGTAGCTTACGAAAGAAATTACAGCCGACCATTCTGGCGTGCAAGGGTGCACGCGTGTGTAATTCGGTTTTTCGACATGCGAAATTACAGCCGACGATTCTGTTGTGCAAGGGTGCACGGGTGTGTAATTCGATTTATCCAACATACGAATCTTTACTATAAAAATACTTTGGATCTTCGTTAAGTGTAGATTGATTTTCAACCTCAGCATGAGAGGAAAAACGAACAATGTGGTATTGACTGGAGGAAAAACAAATTTCGGGAAACTATATTGATGAATATCGTTCGTGGTGCGATAGTAGCTTACGAAAGAAATTACAGCCGACGATTCTGGCATGCAAGGGTGCACGCGTATGTAATTCGGTTTTTCGGCATGTGAAATTACAGCCGACGATTCTGTTGTGCAAGGGTGCACGGGTGTGTAATTCGATTTATCCAACATACGTATCTTTGCTATAGATATACTTTGGATCTTCGTCAAGTGTATGATTTTCAACCTCAGCATGAGAGGAAAAACGAAAAATATGGTATTGTCTGCAGAAAAAACAAATTTCAGGAAACTATGTTGATGAATATCGTTCGTGGTGTGATAGTAGCTGACGAAAGAAATTACAGGGGACGATTCTGGTGTGCAAGGGTACACCGGTGGGTAATTCGGTTTTTCCGACATTTTTCCGAAATACCGTCCATATAATTAAAAAAAAACGGACTCTTTGGTTAACGGAAATTGCAATTGAAACATACGGGATTTCGCAGGCTAACGCGTAGAAAGAGGAGAAGACGAGAGAGCGAGAGAGGGAGCTCGAGGAGACGGCATTGGTTGCATCCGGACGATTTCGGAGTTTGACGGTGTCGCGACGCGGCATAAAAAGATTCGCCACCGCAGAAAATGTGTTGTTTTTTTCCGACCATAAATGTGCACACGTGGTAGCAAAAAAAAACGCTCGCTGTACGGATACGTTCGCGTGCCATCAAAACCCTCGCCTCGTCCTTTATATACATTTATACGCGTACATAGCTGTGTGACATCTCCGGTTCATTCGTCCGTTGGTTGCTGGTCGTTTTTTTTTGGACTTTTAGTATTTTCTCAGCAAATTTTGTCGCACCGTAGCTGCCGACTTGATCAGCGCTTAGACGTATACGATACTGTAAATCTTGACTAACAAAGTGCAACGGTTACCGGTAAAACTACAAAGAGCGCAACTCTTGCGTTCTGCGGAGTTAAAGTTACGCCCTTACGCAAGCTAGTCACCTAACGGTAAACGTATACGTTCGCGATATTTGTCTTCTTCGTGACATACCAGAGTATACATAAAAATCACGTTTTGTGTTCGGTAATTACGTTTTCAGAGTGCCCGGTATTGCGAGGGAAGGTATAAAAGCGCGAGGTTATAAAAATTTCCAATAAATAACCTATGTCTCTTGAGGGGTAGTTGTTGGGGTTGAAAGGAGGCGCGGGGAACATGGAAAGGGTGTGGAAAGTGTGCGGGAAACGGGGAGAGGGAAACTGAGTGAGAGAGAGCGAGAGGGAGGGAGAGGGAGGTAGAGAATTTCCAGTGACGCGAGAGTGAAAAAGCCTCGTACAGAGCTCGGCTCTATATCGTTCGGGCAGCTTCTGGAAACGATCCCACTGGCCGTAAACAAGCTCTGGACCGTCTACCCCCACGGATATATGACGTCATATATTTTTTTGTGCGTGACAGGAGCCCTCTCGGCCGTTCTGTGGCTATCGATCGGTAACGCGTCGCTGGCTTTGCGACGTGTAAAAAAGTTTGGATAAAGAATATATATACACCTCTTCTATATACATGTAAGGACTTTTCTCGCTCGATACTCCTTCCCCGGAATCGAAATATTGTCGGATAAAAAAAAGGATATCGTTACGAAAGAGAGCTTATTGCTCTGTGACAGTGGCTCTGAGCACGTTGTCGTCGCGCGCCAATTCAAGAAAATCATTACACTTTGTGTTGTATCTGCAGAAACGAATACAGTGAGAGAAAAGTCCATGGTTTTTACAAAAAAAAACGCCTCTGGTTAACCACATTATGATTGCATATTATGATAACGGTCCCCTCTCAAAAGAGGGGTTAGTCAAATTCGCTACAGTTTTATTGGGACCGCAATCATAATGTGGTTGACACAACTATCAGCGACAAGTATATCTAGACATGCGATTTATGTGGCGTATTTGACTATCTCTATCCCCGAAATAATGTTTGGCTTTTGTAAAAGGCTTGACCATATAGATATGGTTAATTCCGTGCTGTCACAAAATAAGCGCATAAATACCCAGGTAGGAATTGACGATGAAAAAAGGGCTCGCCAAGCTCTGAAGCAAGGCTCACATTTTTTAATTCAGGCTGAGCACCAGCCTGATTTCAGGCCTAGCTGAACCTCTGAATGATAACGCGGTTTCAGGCTCTTGTACACAGGCTTGACCAAAGGCTGGTAGAAAAGCCTGTACTAAGCCTGAAACGACGAAACAACAAGGCTCAAAACGAGCCTTAATGAAGCCTTCACGAGCATTTATGACCAGGCTTTTCCCAAATTCTTCCCGAGGCTATATGAGGCCTGTTTTTAGTTTTCTATATTCTACATTGGGGTAAATTTAATAAATTTGTAAAGAATTTATTTGATTTGTTATATATATTTATTATTTGTCATATTATTTGTTACAAAATATATATAAAAAATATTTTAAAAAACAATACTTTATTTTATTGCGTACTTTTATTTTCGTATATACTTTTTTGTGTACCTCATAAATATCGATAAGAGCATATGTTTAAATGTTCTGAGCTGCCTCCTTCGCTTTCGTTTTTCGTGCCTTCGTACCCGACAAATTTATTGCTAAATTTTTTTTTCATAAAAGTACAGAAAAAATATTATTTTAAACTTATTTTATTTTATCACAACCTGAAACAAGTCTGCATCCAGCCTTGATTTTTCAGCTTCAAAATTCACCGGCTGAATAAAGCTTGAAATACCCCTGAGTTTAGGCTAAGCAGCCAGTCTTGGTTCCAGGCTGCTCCAAACGATGCAATGAAACCTGGGCCAGGTCTGTCTCACTCAGGCTCGGTGAAACAAGGCTCGCACAAGCTTGTTTCCATCGTCAGCCTTTTAATTTCCTACCTGGGTACTCATGTTGTATATTGTTTTGGTTTTATTCAGTCAAACTTTTACTATTCTTTTCAAGTTTGTACAATGTATATGGTTAACATTAACGTTTGTCGAGTATAATTTGTTAGAAGACTTACGAAAAGTGACCTTTGGAAAAAAATTATGGTAATGTTCACTTATAGCGAAGACGTAAATCATTTGCAGTCGGAGCGACCACGGCTTAGCAGTTTTAAGAACCATACGCGTGTCTCACGAACTGTCATATACTATATTTGTTGCTTTGCAAAAATAGCATATCAGTTCAACACTTCTTCTTGTAGTTCACCTTCTGTTCTTGTAGGATACACATCATATAATATGGTAGAAATTACTATTATATGGTACTATCGCTAAGCGCCAAACATCACTTTGAGCAATGACTTATATCATAAAAAAAGATCTGTGCAAAATTTTACCTAAATCGGCGATAACAGCTATTCGGAAGTACAGACCGAATTAGTTTTGTGTCTTATGCCATATCGGCGATCAAGATACCACAAGCACTGGATATAGCGTAGTGGCAGCGTGCGTAGTATATGCAGAGGATAGGCAGGTGAGTTGTAGGTTTGATTCCGTGTGCAGGCGAAATATTTACTTCGAAATAAATCGTTACAGGAGGTCAGGTAATGACGATTTATAACGAAGAATCATCGAGGTGGAACTATCAGTTGCGTATTTTATTTTATTTTGGATTTATGAAATTTTCCATGCATTCAGTAGACATTGATGCCTTGAAGCAACACTTGAATAACACACCCAATACGCCTATAGCAGATCGTATCTTATAATATGGTACAAATCACTATAAACATCGTCGCAAATAACCAGCAAGGTTTTTAATAAATGCATATACATTTTAGTCCTGTTCACTATTAGAATATTGGGGAAGTTAATTTTGGAGTGTCAGGGAATATCCATTTAATGAAAACCTACTCTATTATATAGCATTGAACAATAAACGTATGCTTGCCAGATTGGTGGTTGCGGTTAACATATGTGCAAAATTCATGCAACTGCTAAAACATGAATAAGCAGTACTATTCTTTTGGCAGTAACTATAGCTATAAAATATTACTCTCCGCTCAGGGAAACGTGAAATATAGCTAAAATATGGTTGTAAAGACCATACATTTCTCTCAGTGTGTCAATTATATGGAAAGCCACTCGGATTCAATACATTGCTTTTTATATCACGATTTTACTTGCCAAATAGTGCTATAGCACTATTCATTAATTTTATCTAGTTAATTGTGAAAATAAATTAGATGGAAATTGAAATCCCAATTAATATATTAATTATGATTTTTTTTAACATCAAAATAATGTTTTCAGTATTACGATTTTCTCAACGTAAAAAAAAAACACCACCGTGCGTTGTCGAAAAATAACGTTGACCGGCGTCCGTGTGTTTCTATCCAGTTTGAAATTTCGAAATCTCGCATAACCAACAATTTACGGATAAATGAAAGGCTCATATAATTATTGATTAAACGAACGATCGGTGAGCGAATAAATGATACAGGACGTTATGGGCGACGCGAAAACCCTCACGCGGAATATCGTTTTTCCATCGATTCAACGTATTAGGACATCGCGAGTTATTTCAATGCGGAGATTACCGATAGCGATTATATCGCCCTCGAAACAAAAGTGGACGAGAGTGTGTTTCGCGGTAGATGTAGCGAGCTCGGATTGCAACGATAAACGGTAGGGGGATATTGTATGTGCGGGTGTGTGTGGGTGGGGACAATGGGATGAGCGATGAGGGTGAAAAGAAAGCCCAAACGCTTCGACGGGCACGAGAGAGTAAATAGGGAGACGACTGTGGCGTCGAGACGCCGACGATGGCGACGGCTGCGCCATATAACCGTTCGAGTAACAAGATATTGACACTGGCCGATAATGGCTCTTGGGTCCGGCCTCGTCGTCGGTCTGACCATCTCCGGTCGCCTTCCCTTACTCTTTCTCTCTCTCTCTCTCTCTCTCTCTCTCTCTCTCTCTCTCTCCCTCTCTCTCCCCCTCTCTCTCCCTCTTTTTTCACTGTCCGCGAGTGAAACAGAAAAGCGCGATTCTCGGAGGCGAATTCAAGAAAATAGAGATGAAATTGGTGAGAGGCCTCGAGAATGACCGAGGAGCCTCTGCGATACTTTCACGCTTCGTGAATCATTTATTGGCTCTGCTACGTACCAGTTATTGTTTGCTGATCACATGCCCAATACACCCCATATACGTGTATGTAATCCGCAATTGTAAATAAAAACCTACCGTGCATCGGAATTTTATGATTATTTTAATAAAATCGTCACAGCCCAAGCGATCAACTTTACCTTTAAAAAAAAATTTCAAGTCAATCAGAGCAAAACTCTCGAAGTTATTGACTATTTAGTCCCGCTCCTCTAACACTATAGCTCCGACAGCTAAAACTTCAAACGCGTTTTTCTCGAAACCACTTTTTCAAAGTCCGTGTTCACTGCCATTTGAAAACTACATGACCGATTTATTTCAAAATTGGTACACATTTTCTACATATAAAATCCCTCCCCCCAATGGTTAGTTTGAGATTTTTTTACATTGAGGAGGTTTTCCAGCCCCAAAATGGCGGAATTTTTCGTGAAAAATAGCACTTTTCACTTTACATGACCACCAAACATTTAGAAATGAAAAAAATTATCAAAGACCGTTGGGTGGAGGATTTGATGATACTTTGGCTAAATTTTAATGGTACTTGATTTCAGATAATGTCTAGCTGAGATACAGTGAACACCGCAAATCGTGTTTTTCCAAAGGCGTTCTTGGAAAAGCTTTGTCACCGGCTTGTTTGCGGATATTTTCGCGTACAAATTTCACGGAATGTTCTTGAAATGACACTCAACAATGTACAAAAGGTTTCAATAAATTTACTCTATCCATATAGATGAAAAAAATTCGCAAAAAAGTGTTTTTTTTTCACGCTGAAACCCCTACCCTCTCCTCAAGCTCCTCTGCCAATAAGTCTTCCCCAGTCTCTCGAGGAGTCAAAGGCGACAGGGCGACAGCTTCGATGAACGTTATCGCAGCGTTCGCCTTGAGATAAGGCTCGAAATAAACGTCCGTCCACGGATTATACGAGACAGATTCTTCGTCAAACTCATTTGCCCTCGACAAAATGAACTTCTCTCGTGGATGAGCTTTGATACCTCCGGAATTGAATTCCCGCGCTCGCGCACAATTTTCGTTCCCGTAGGATAGGAAGGGAATGATTTGTATTCGTGATATTCGAGGGGATTCCGGCAAATGTAAAAATTAACAAAGTAGCTCGTATCGATTGGGCAAATTGAGCAACTAAATTACAGATAAACAATGCCGATGTCACGGGAAAATCGACAGGCTGACGTTGGACCCTCCCTCTCTCTATCTCGCTCGCATACATCCCTGCACTTGGGGAAATCTCATATTTTATAGAGTTAACCACGCGCTCTACCGAGGCCGCACTCATACGCAAAAGCCAGCATATAAACCGTAACGTATTAGCGGGGAAATGCAAATTGAGCGCAAAACCACCAACCAAAACAATGCTTTTAGTCGCGTAGTTCGGATGCGCGAAGGTCGAGTGAAGTGGAGGGGAAGTAATTCGACTGGTTTGACCGAAGCACCCCCTCGCGAGGGGCACATAGTCGTTCCAAAGCCGCGATCGAGCTGGTACGGTCGAAACCGTTACTTCGTAAATTAACATGAAGCCATTATAAATAAACGGTAACTCAAATTAATGCTAATGCCTTCGTTGCATTAAACCGATATACCGGGGACATATTGTGAAGAGGTTTATTGCCGTACAGTCACACTGCGCTAAGGCCCTGGGAGATTACGGGCATTTCGAAGCATCCGGTATATCAGTTTCGTCTTTGTGAATTTACCTTTTTTCTTTTCTACCTCACTTTTTGAATATACCGAGAGAGTAGTTCTACAGTGAAGGTTTTTTTTCTATTCAGCCACCCTTGACTGCTCGGTCGGTTTTGTCGATATCGAAAAAGACAGGGGAAAAGTATTATCGTTGCAGTCGTTAAAATACCAAAATGTCGTATTCACTTTTTGTATACGATGTCGTATGTCGTATTCACTTTTGTATACTTTTTGTATACGTATGAACGATGTTATTCACGATACTCTTGTTGAGTGATTATATTATTAACCGCTAAATCGGGCAATCAAGTTCGTTAAATTATTAGGAGTACAACTTTGTAGTGACCGTTTTACTTAGAGAGCCACTGCGGCCGAAGTAGTGGCCCTAGCTCAATAAAAAAGTGGCATTTTAAACTGGAGGCTCTGCCAATGTAAACAATTTAAAAAAGCTAAAGGATACGTGTAAGCATTATAAAGTTATAGGCACTCAAACATGGCAACCTACGAACCGAATTCTCAGCATTTGCGGGAGGTTATGATTTACTTCTTCAACATCAAGAAATCTGCGGCTGAGGCCCACCGTTTGCTTGTAGATGCTTACGGGGAGGATTCTATTAGTGAGAAAACGTGTCGGCGGTGGTTTCAACGCTTCGAAAGTGGAGATTTTGAGGTCGAGAACAAGCATGGTGGCGGAAGGCAGAAAGTTTTTGAAGACGGGCTGACAGCTGGGCGTTGTGTACTATGAGTTGCTCAAACCATCCGAAACCATCACAGGGGAACTCTACCGACGTCAGTTGATGCGCTTGAGTAAGGCACTCAAAGAGAAACGGCCACAATTCAACGAAAGACATGACAAGGTGATACTGCAGTATGACAATGCCCGACCCCATGTTGCAAATGTCGTGAAAAAGTACTTCGAAACGCTGAAATGGGAGGTTTTATCCCACCCGCCGTACTCTCCAGACATTGCCCCTTCCGACTATCACTTGTTCCGGTCAATGGCACACGATTTGGCTGACCAGCACTTCGGTACTTACGAAGAAGTCAAAAATTGGGTTGATTCCTGGATTGCCTCCAAGGACCAAGACTTTTATCGACGCGGGATTCGAATGCTACCTGAAAGATGGGCCGAGGTCGTAGCTAGCGACGGGCAGTACTTTGATTAAAAAATATGTAGCCACTTTTTTATAATAAAGCCTTAAACTTTTGAAAAAAACGGTCACTGCAAAGTTGTACTCCTTATATGTTGAGCACATTTATTCTGAATTCCGTCTAGACTTGTGTTTGTGAGGATCGTATGGACCCTGAAATTGGATGAAATTTTGGCAATGGTCAAATTCATAAAGCAATGTAAAAATAGTGAGAAAGGTTTGAACATTGGCAATATTGTAACCTTGCTAGATAAATTCGTCTTGAAATAAGTTAAATAAGATTGGTACAGAGAGATATCCCGATAGAAGTGGAAAATGTTTCTCATTGTGAATACAAATAAATAGACTCAGAGAAGACAGGAGCAGGGAGAGAGAGAGAGAGAGAGAGAGAGAGAGAGAGAGAGAGAGAGAGAGAGAGAGAGAGAAGGAGAGAGTGATTGGAATGAAACTGGGAGAATGTTCGGTATCGAATTTCGATACGGAGAAGACGATTTCGGTGACATCATCAGCGTGTCGTAACTCCTACCTTTCTACCTTCCCAGCTTCGCTTTCGCATTTCTCTGACACGTTTATGTACTATATACGTATACACATCCATACATACATAGGACATAGATGACAGGTAGCAAGATACGTAATCTGAATTCAAAGCAGACGCCCTGCTACGATATACAAAAAATTCCATTGTCGCAACGCGATCACAGCATTCCGATGGGCGGGCATTTTCGAATGTGACCCAAGCTTTTTCGAGGAGCGACTAGGAATGAATGAAAATAACCGAAAAATGTAAACAGTTGTATTATATTAAGGAGGTATTGTTGTCTGGAGCGCTGTTTTGGAGGTGATTTTTAGGATGAAATAATAAAAGAAAAATACACATGTTTAAGAATCCTTTAAAAATATGTAAATAATTTAAAAAATAATTTATTATCATGTACTTTTGTACGTTTGTTTGCAACGGTGCGCGGGAAACGAACCCCAATTGTGAACGTTGTATGAATCTGGAAAAAAAACCAAACATATTCTTAAGGGGTTACCCCCACTTGTAGCGCAAAAAAAGGCCTTTTTCATGAATTTTTTTAAAGACAACTACAAAACTTTTTTAATCGATCAATATACCATCTTAAAGAACATATATTGAAGAACTTTCAGTAATTTTTTATTGAAAAATATTACATTGTTTAGTGGCAAATGGCCGTCAATGAAATAATGTTTTTATATACACGGTTTGCGGTGACCAACATTGCGGCGAAGTGGATCATCTGAAAAAAAATGCCGATGGATTTAGTCAAATATAAGTATAAACTAGTGTTTACTCGAAGGATTTTAAAAAATATTCATTTTTCACAAAATGGCGGACAGTCAAAGTTAATGGTTCGATTTCAACGAAAAAAAACGGCCGTTTTTTGGCTATAAAACGGCCATTTTTTTTCGAAAAAAAAAAATCGAACGATTAAAGACTACATTTTTATGTATTAAATAAGCCTGCAACATTTCAAGAAGATCGGTTCATTAGTGTTCGAGTAATATTGGTCACCGACTTCAGAAATGCCATTTTGAGAAAAACGCGTTTAAGGTAAAGGTACCAATGCTCGGACGGTTAAGAGCATCCTCAGATTATAGGATTTATTATTCACTTATGGACCGTTTAACACAAAAATGACCGGAACTAACGTGAAGCTCGTAATTTCTATATTTCAAAACACATACAATAACTACCGGAAAGTTAAATATTTTTATTTTTATACATTTAAATGTTCAATAGTACCAAATGTACCAATTTTCGGACAGCTGTTAGTGTTACGTACCTATGTTCGGACACTATCGTGTCCCAATTATGGGACACGTCCCTATAACCACATAACCACAAATTTTGTTTGCATCGCGACTAGTTACGTTACCTATTACATTATCTAAATATAGGACAGATGCACTTACCAATTGATTTGATCTTTTTCTTCACTTATTTTATCAAAATCACAAACTAAGCTTGATAAATCATTTATCGCGAGGTACACAGCGAAACGAACTGTCAACGCTTGGCGTCCGGCGATTCGGTCTCTGCGGCTACGTTCTCTCGTACCAGCAATCGGACATGAGATTCGACCGTGGTACGTGCGTGGGATAGATGTCCCAATGAATGAGACGCTGAATTTATTATGTAAAACCTTATACAAACCAAAACGTAACGACGGTGTCGAAAAGTCGGTTCGATTCGCTTTCGTTTGATCATAAGTCCAGTCTAGAAATCGATCAAAAATAGACCTCTATTACTATCACAAATTATCGTAACTGCTTAGCTCTTCGGTTTAGAAAAGTGCATGCATGACATGACTAACGCGGACTCGTTATCATAACTCGTCAATTTTACGACTAAAATTAATTATTAGCGTACAATTTTCCAATAATCAATTAACAATTGAAGGCTGAATAGAATGCAAGCGTGACTTTTCGTTACCTATCAATTAGATAGCTGATATAGTGAAATATTCAAACTACTGTCCGAACAGTGGGACCCGTCCGAGCATTGGTACCGTTATCTTAAAGTTTCAATTTCAGTTTACACGAAGAAAATATTTTTTTTTGTAAACTTACATAGAGTCATCTATTCTGGGCCCATACTTCTGTATGGGCCCGGATACTTATACTTCAAAAAAATGCAATAAAAAAAATCGATTTTTTCAAAATCGCATGTGGGGGTAACCCCTTAATCTAAATGAGTGTTATGATGTTTGGTAACAGACTCGGCAAAAAAAATGAAATTTTACAAAATCGCGTAATACTAAACATTGATTCTCAATTTTTTCAATTTTTCCGACCATTCTACCAGTTATACAGGGTGTCCGTCTTATCTCTGCCACCCGAAATAACTCGGTAATTATCGACGTCACAAAAAAATGTTCCAAACAAAAGTTGTACGGTGTGAAGGGGCCCGTCAAATGCAACCAATTTTTGATCATTTCTCTTTTTGGTCAATTGAGGTAATTCAAGATCACCTATTAAAATGAAATACAAATTCAAATATCTCGGATCACTACCTAATATTTGGTAGTGATCCGATAAAATATATAAGTAGAATTAAACCGTTTTCACAGACATTTTCAGAAATGCTGTAGAATAATGAATTTAAATGGAAAAAAGAAAACGATTTTTTCAAATTTCCACATAACAATACTGCCTGAAAAATAACAGAAAACAGACGAGTATAGCTGTGAGCAAAAGTGAAAAATCCAATACACATCGATGCTTCGTGATTTATCAAATTAACAAGGCATTTGTGTTCAATTTCCCTCCAACTGTACACACATTTGAGCGACTAACAACTTTGAAGGACCGTAGCTTTTCTCATGCTGGAGCAAAATCATCCAAATTGAAGTTGCCTGCCCGTTGATGTTTTATTTTAAAAGGAAGCACTCGTCAAGTCAATATATATATATGTATATATATATATACACACACACACATATATTCATTTCTACCAAGATCCAAAATTGTTTCACCGCCTTGCACGATGTTGGCGTGGATTCTGACAACTTCCCGCGGTAATCCAGTTCCACACGTCGAGAGGGTGGTTAGAGAGAAAGAGAGTAGCGTTTACGTATGTGAGCGACAGAGAGAGAGAGAGAGAGAGAGAGAGAGAGAGAGAGAGAGAGAGAATGGCGCGACTTCGCACGAACGAGTTTGTCAGTGGAAACGGTGCTATTAATTCCAAACTGCGTTGGAAAGCGTCGACTGAGGGTGAGATATAACGAGGACAAGAGAGAGGAAGCCGGAGAAAGAGAGAGGGAGAGGGAGCAAAAGAGAGAGATAGAGAGGAAGCGATAGAGTCGAATGAAGAGAGATAGACCGAGAGAGTTTGTTACGAGAGAGAAGAGCGAATCGCGGGGGCGACAATGCGAAGCGAATGCACACATTGAATAAATTAGAGAGCTGGATAAACACACACCGGTGGATCAAGGCCTGATGCTATATAACCAACATGTTCCTATACTCTGAGATACTCTCTCTCTCTCTCTCTCTCTCTCTCTCTCTCTCTCTCTCTCTCTCTCTCTCTCTTTCTCTCTATCACTCTGCCATTCTCTTCGGGCTGGAAACGGCTGTCGGTGCAATAGAAAGAGAGACAGTGATCGGGGGGGGGGGGGGGGGGTGCATATGAGAGTGAGCAAGCCAACACGCCTGCAGCCACTACTGCCGCATCTTCCAACGAGCCTATACCACGTATAGAACAATCTGTGAGTGCTCTCGCGATAACGGGAGGCCACGTACAGCCGCGATTGTGCTATACAGGAGCTGCAGAACTAGAATACGCCGTGTCTCTTTCTCCTTCGTTCTCGCACTATATATTCCTTAATTGTTAACTTCGCTATTCCGATGTAATTCGGTAACCGTGCGATATCGCACCGGCGGCCCGTTCACCTGACGTGACCTTTGAGGACAGACTGTTTCGACTATATTTATGAAAATGGTGCGAGTCGTCTCGCCTGCCGTTTGTTCGTGGCTCATTTTTTCCTATTTTGATATCGCGAAATGGAGAATTTCAAGTACTTGCTGCTCCGGAGGGGTAAGCGCTTGGGAACGAACTTGAGGGTGGATTGGAGAGACAATACTAGCTGAAGGTAGCCGAAATTCAAAGTTCTTTAATGTATGACCTAGATGAAAAGTAACACTATTAAGGGGTCTCACTTCAGACGCTAAAAAGGCTAACTTCTTGATTTTTTTGGATAGGCTACATTATAGATACTGATATGAAACTTTCGAAATACATTTAAGGCGTTACCCCCACTTGTAGCTCAAAAAAGGCCTTTTTCATGAATTTTTTAAAAGAAAACTACAAAACTTTTTTAATCGATCAATATACCATCTTAAAGAACACATCTTGAAGAACTTTCAGTAATTTTTTTATTGAAAAATATTACATTGTTTAGTGGCAAATGGCCGTCAATGAAATAATGTTTTTATATACACGGTTTGCGGTGACCAACATTGCGGCGAAGTGGATCATCTGAAAAAAAATGCGGATGGATTTAGTCAAATATAAGTATAAACTAGTCTTTAATCGAATGATTTTAAAAAATATTCATTTTTCACAAAATGGCGGACAGTCAAAGTTAATGGTTCGATTTTAACGAAAAAAAACGGCCGTTTTTTGGCTATAAAACGGCCATTTTTTTTCGAAAAAAAAATCGAACGATTAAAGACTACATTTTTATGTATTAAATAAGCCTGCAAAATTTCAAGAAGATCGGTTGATTAGTGTTCGAGTAATCTTGGTCACCGACTTCAGAAATGCCATTTTGAGAAAAACGCGTTTAAAGTTTCAATTTCAGTTTACATGAAGAAAATATTTTTTTTTTGTAAACTTACATAGAGTCATCTATTCCGGGCATCAAAAAGAAACTGCACTTCAAATTGCACTTCAAAAAAATGCAATAAAAAAAATCGATTTTTTCAAAATCGCAAGTGGGGGTAACCCCTTAAAACATTTGTTTATGTATTTATGTAGCCCAAACAAACTTTAAACGCGTTTTTCTCGAAACAACGTTTTTCGCCGGCTTATTGACAAAATCTTCGAAACTACTGAACCAATCCTTATGAAATTTTAACCACATATTCTTTACAACTATAGCTATAGCGCATATCAAGGATTAAAAAATTTGACATTTACTTTTTTTTTGCCAAAAACGGTGAAGAAACACGTTTTTTTTTCGAAAAATGTCTACCATTTTGTTATTTTTGCATATATAAAAAATCGTATGATAGGCGCCATAGCCATTAACATACTGAATCTAAAACCGTTTGATTTTTGTTTCGGATTATCCATCTCCGAGATTTCATCAACAGCGCAGACCTACAACTTTTTTGGCCATTTTTTTTAACTACCATTTTCGTCTATGAATAGTGACTTAAATAAATAAATAAATAAATAAATGTTTTTCGAAAGTGTATTTATTAAGTGTAACAACTTTTATATCAATATCTATAATATAAACCTATCAAAAAAATTCATGAAAATAGCCTTTTTAAGTGTCTAAAGTGAGAAGACCCCTTAACTAAGCATTTGAGGGTTGTTATTACATAATATGCCACTAACAATTCACTTTACTTGTTAGTGACATATTATGTAATAACAAGCCTCAAATACTTAGTTAATAGTGTTACTCTCCATTTGTAATCATTACTTTACCTGTATTTGGTTTGGTTTGTTCGAGTTAGCAGAATTACCGTACGCTACAACAATTAATTACACTTCAATTATATTGTGAATGATGGTGACATTTTTCACAAATTTTCTTTCATACATAAACTACGTACGCAAAAAGTCTAAAACATTATGTATAATTTTTTCATCATGCCTATTCCCATCGTCTCTGACAAGGAACATCACTTTGGTGTCCGCCTGTGATTTTGTTAAAACTCATGTGAATGGCACAGCCCCTAAAACTATCCAATATGTTTTTTTTAAATCAGCAGTAGACGGTTTTTAGTAGTGAAATCACCCCTTAGAGTGAAGCACGGCCTGCTTTTACATAGTAACACCCGTACGCAGGCCACCGATTTCAGTAAAACCGAGACGAAAACTGTTCTAATGCAAGACAATCAACAATCCCCTACGAGTGCATCGAATAAAACTAAAATTGAGGGCCGAACTACTCGTTTATTTTTCTTCCTTTCATCTCACATAGTGGGGGGAGGGTTAGAAAAAGACACAGGGATGCATTGAATTGAATAAAATGGGAAACACTGCGAACGGAGGAGGAGGATAGATTGAAGTTTACGTATTTGTGCATTTTTGTCGAATAGCAAGTTTAACGCGATAAACCACATTCCGTACATTTTTACATACATTTTTTACATTTTACATTTTCACATGAAATTTGTGGGATTTGGAGAAGATGAATGGTGAATTTGTTTTCTGGGAGTAAAAATACAATGATATAGACGGATAAAAAGATATCAAAAATATACATTTTTTACACATCTCGCTGAAATATAATCATCTTCACTCAATCGACGCTCACTTCTTTTCCGTTTCGATTTGGAGCTCCGCGTGGTGCGCACTCTCTTCGCAATCATTTTCTCTGCGAAATGCCACTTGAGTCGTCGAGCTATGATTATGTTTTCAATTTTTGGCAGAATTTCAAAGCCGAACCATTGATTTTTGGGAATTTTTCCATGCGAATTTTTCCAAGTGCATTTTCCGAGAAAATCAAGCGAGATATCAACATTCTGTGAGTCTATCAAAATTCTTTTTATCCACCCCCCCCCCTCCCGCCACTCAATAAGTTTATGCCACTCCAATAGGACCGCCGCTACGGCTGTTTGGAATTTCAGGACTTTCGCAATTAAAAAAAAAGGCCGAACAGGTCAAACATTTTTTTTCGACCCTTCCATCACTTCAAGGGTCTATCGGATGGGAAATTCTCAGCTGATTACAAATACTACACCGGTTAAATGTAAAAACGCGTTTTCATACACATTCGACGAATTTAATGGTATTTAAGGGTTTAGCAGGGAGTGAATGGTGAATTTATTTTCACGGGGTAAAAATACATCGATAGGGACTGATAAATTTTAATTTTTTGAAATTTAATTTAATTTTTTTTAATTTCAATTCGAATCTTCGCTCTGCGCTAATTCGCTTCGTAATCGACTCCTTTTTAATATGCCATTCTGATCAAGCTCAAATTATTTTTCGATTTTTGGCAGATTTTCAAAGACGGGTCATCGATTTCCGCGAATTTCGCCACATTCTAAACATCAATGTAGACGTTGTAGAAATCGTTTGCACCAGCAGACACATTTTAAATACAGAGAAAAACAAGTGCGATGAGGATTTTTATGTAAAGGATGGTTTACCCCCTTAAGCTTTTAATCCGACGAAAATTCAAATAATACGTAATCTTTAATTTTATCCTCCCGTTAAAGTATTACCCGTACCATCCAATTCAATGCATCCTTTTTAAATGTGGCTTCAGAGGAAGAAAAAGAAAGCGGTCGTTCACCCCTTAATTTTTGCATGAGAAGAATTTTCGATTTTTTTTTGTAACCGAAATCGGTGCACTGCTTGCGGGTGACATTGCAAAATCAGCCGTTGACAGGTGTCACTCTAAGGGGTGGTTTCACTCCTTGAAAACGTTTTCCGCTGATAAAAAGAAAATACGCATCTAATAGTTTTTGATGCCCTACTACATGCATGAGTTTTAACAAAATCGAATGCAGACATGAAAGTGATGTTCCTTGCGAGTAAAAGAACGTTCCATAAGACCACATGCAAAACTACTAAAAATTCAAAATGCCAAATTCTTCACCGGTTTGTACAGGCTCAGATGAAAAAGCCAATCCAATTTCCATCGTGACGGCAGCAATTCTGCAAGAATTTTACAACAATGATTATTGGTGCATAACTTATTAGTAGTGCATAACTTAGCTGCTCAAACCAAGAATTTTCTTCGCCTGAGTTCGTACAAATTGATGAAATTTTCCCGCATCGCCGTGCTCACTTTTGCTGCAGCGAAATAGTTGGACGACGATATACAAGCGGCATCCTATATACAAATACACAGAGCCCCTATATAGTGGGCTCTATACAGGGTGTCCCAGAAATGAATGTGTTCCCTGAAATCGGGGATTGGGGGTGAAATTCTGAGTCGATTGATATAAGCATATGTGGGTCTCAGATCAACCCCTGAATTATTATTAATTTTTAAAGGCGGGCCAATCAGGTGCTCCCGATGAGGCGGCGCAACCGATTGGCACATCCTTTAAAAATTAATAATAATTCAGGGGTTGGTCTGAGACCCACACATGCTTATATCAATCGACTCAGAATTTCACCCCTAACCCCCCATTTCAGGGAATGCATGCAGTTCTTGGCCACCCTGTATATATACGTGTACAGGGTCTACGGTCGATGGTATTTAGAGGCTGCTCTATGTGAACAACTCGAGCTTCCGAAACCCGCGAGTCGCTATACAACCTGCACCAGCAATGTAATTAATAGGGAACACAATGGCTGTCTTGCGAGGTTAGGCTATGGCACTCCAAGAGATTCGGAAGGACGAGAGAGAGAGGGAGAGAGAGAGAGAGAGGGAGAGACAAGGTGCACAAGATTCGTCGCAACCGAAACGAGCGAGAAGCCTGACACTGCGCTAAGGCAGCCAAGTAATACAGTCTAAGGATTGGTAATGCGCCCTGACGGATGCCGGGTGCCCTTCGTGTCCGCCAGAGACGAAGGAGAGAAGACGCGTGGAACGTCTCGGAGAGATACCGAGACTCCTAAGTCTCCAACGGTTCATAACTATATACCGAAATTGTAATACCTAGTGCAAGAGGGATGGGGCATGGTAATTGAGCTCAATGGGCGAGGGTAGAATGGACGCCCTTTGTGTCAGTAGCAAAATCTCAAATGTAATATCACAGGACGTGAAGACTATGTTATATGTTGCAATCATTCGTTGTCTACCGACTGTTTTTTTATTTCCTGCGTTTCAACGTATACCCTTGTGGATTTTTACGTATTACCCTTCCCAACTGAACCTTTCCCTATTACGCCCACTTCACTAATCCAATCTGACTTTCGTTGGCTACGGTCCCATATTCTTCTGATTCTCTGGTCCACAGACGTTTTACTCGAGTATCTACACCTAAGGTCTCAGAAGTTTTTGCTTTACGCTCACTAGTTGATGCGCCAGCCCGTGCACGGCTAAGCGGTCACCGCTCCGAGTATCGGCCATGCATGTACTGCCATAGCCGAATCCCAAACGCCCATCCACCAGTGTCAGTTTTTTTGTCCACCGAATATGAACTTTTAGCTTAACAAGTGATTTCTTTTTTTTATAAGCGGTTCTATCTGAGGAGCTGGCGAACAAAACCGGACTTGTCCACATTACGTCGATTTTTTTTCTTTTTCTTCATACACACCTTTATTAGCTTCCAAAATATTTTGCACCAAATCCGGCTCTAATCACCTTAAAATTAGTTAAAAACGGCCTTTTCAAGCAGAAACGGACTTGTCCATGGCTGGCTGGATGAAAAATTACTAACAGATGACCACTGTGAAGACGATGATGACATTGAATGCGATTGTTGTGAGCCTGACGTCGAAGAGTTTGTGCAGGATTATTAAATTGATAATTAAAAAAAAAACAAATTAATATTCAATTGAAATAATCTGTTGTATTTCGTAACGAGCTACGTCCATAGGATTTTCATTCAAAAACGGAGTCGACCACCATTCTCTTTGAAAACCGGACCTGTCCATAATGAAAATAAAAATAAACACATGGTGGTTAGTGTTTTTATCAGACTAACGCCAGGTCCAGGCTTACATTTTCATAGAGCCTTCATATATGAAAGCTTGAAAATTCGAACTCATCTCTATTTGGTTATTTTGGTTTTTGACCTCACCTGTAGAAATGTAATTCATGGACGAGTTTGGTTCTGTTCCCTAGCTCCTCATCTGTAATTGCACGATGTAGGTTGCATGTTTGTAATGCAATGTAAATTTTTTTTCCAGTGCTTAAATTTCGTTTTCGACGATTTCTGTATACGAAGATTTCTGCTACGCTCAAACGTTTCTCTTATGATTTTGATTAGAGACCCACAAAATAAATTTACAAAAAACATCCGCTCTGTCATCAATGTGAAAAAATAAACAAATGAACAAAACATTTCGTTGCATTCGAACGATTAAAGCTTTACAGCCGTGTAATTGGTGTATGATGGTAACGCTATGAATTCTGATTCATCAGCCCTGTTGAGTCAAAACGCGAGAACGACAGCCCGAAAATGCAGAGAAATGCGCAAAATTCTGGGGCGAATAAATCACACGTTAATTTATAGCGGATCGTGAGATTAGAGCAATACAGTTGCTACATTTATACAAATCTTACAAGTAAAAAGCTACATTCTACATGTCAATTTTTTTTTACCCATACCACGTTCGTCAAAATAAATCCTGCTTTAAGGGGTGAGATGCAGTCAGAATTTTCAAAAAAACGATTTTTTTGAAGTATGATATTTTTGTAAGTATGTATTTTTTGAAGTATTTAGAAAATATTCAAGTCAATCTGACGAATAGTTTCCGGGATATCTCACAATTAAGGAAGGGACGTCGGGTCCCCATGGCAGATAGCGGCAGACAAACGCGCAAACGATAATACCGGAGAAGGCAGAATGCTTTGAATACAACAACAAATTGATATTTTGGAAGCTTCCACATTGGCAGAAGCCCTATTGTATCGCCAAGGAATTGATGATTCGATGTAAGTAATTTTTTAATTAGTATTTCTACACATTAATCAAGTATAAAATTGGAAAACGCGTTCAGAAATTTCCAAAAATGTATTATTCAAAAGCTATGAACTTTAGCAAAATTTTATAGAAGATACTTTCGTTTTAAAATTGCCCACAATATTAAAAAAAATTCATCCCGAAAAACTTTAATTTTTTAAAAAATTGTTTTAACAATTGGCTATAAACAATTGAATGCTCGACTTTTCGGCAAAAAAAAGCACAAGAAAAATTTAGCTTCATCCATCGAGCTCAATATTTTACGAACATATAATACCGTATCCACATCGAAAAACTTTAAACGCGTTTTTCTCGAAATTATGTTTTTCAAGTCGGTGACCACTATAATTAAAAAACCACTCGATGGATTTTGATGTAATTTGGTGTGCTTATTCATAGCATTAAAAACTAGTCCTTAATCAAAGGATTTTCATTTTTGTTGAAAATTTCTATTTTTTTTAACAACAAACGAGCGATTTTTTGGTCGAAAATCGAAAGTTATCTTTTGGAAGCCGCAATTTTGTTAATTAAAAAAAAGTTTCAATTAAGGACTAGATTTATTATTAAACCAATTATTGTTTTTTTTTTCGTTTTTTGATTTCAGATGATCCAGTAAAATTTTATGATGGTCACCGCAAAGCACTACATGCCGAAGGGAGTCCGACAAAGATCGCGATATTTGAATAAATGATCAATATTTTTCTTCGAAAATGTGTACAAGTCAAGTTTAAATTTGACATAAAAAGTCTGTATAACCACCTTTGGAAAACAAACTTAATTACTATAAAAAAATGATTGAAAATGCTCTTTTTTCACGCCTCTGACTGCATCTCACCCCTTAATATTTTGCAGTTGTAATGCATACAATCGATTGATAGTATGTACATATCGCATCGCTATTTTTTCGATTTGGAAACATGGATAATTTGATCATTTTCATAGTGACCATTTCTTCTGACTACCTACAGTGCCCGTATTACCGTAATCATTTCGACACAGAAAGAAGAACGGAAAGAGCTTTCAATTTTCTTCACCTAAAGTAACAAGTGTCTGCTTTCGAGCCTAAGCACAGAGGGGTACAGTGTTTTCACCAATAAAATATGAAATTAAACGGAAATTCTAAATAACGCTGTGCGTGAGAAAAGGTAAACGAGTATTCCTGTTTCTGATGTTATTGCAGGCATGAAGGAGCTCCGAGTGTGTACCGGAAATATGAAAATAGTTACGACTCATATACATATACATATGCATGTCTACGATGTACACAGTACTCGAGATATTCGCGTACAGTTGAGAAACGGTACTCCCGAACGTATTCAGGTTTGCCTTGGTAGATTTCTGCCATTGTCCATCATGCATGCTATACATACGTACATCATGAAAACGGGGAATAGTTTTTTTTCATGCTAGGTCTTTATCGGGGAATGCGTGCGGGAGATTTTTTCTTTTTGTGCTTTTTTCGCCAGAGGTGAACGCTCTCCGCGCGCATTCTCGCGGGCTTTCCTCTGTCGTTGCTACACGCGCACAGCTAAACGTATAGTGGCACACACGTATATGCAACTTGGCATCTTCGCTCGCATTTATATTTGTGTATTACGCGAACTAGTTGTTGCATCTCTCATGGCGTGCGTCCCCAGGGAAAAGTGACGCTGTGCACGACAAGAGGAGAGAGGAGAGTGGAGAGAGGAGAGAGAGGAGACAGGAGAGAGAGGAGAGAGGAGAGAGAGGAGAGAGAGGAGAGAGAGGAGAGAGAGGAGAGAGGAGAGAGAGGAGAGAGGAGAGAGAGGAGAGAGGAGAGAGAGGAGAGAGAGGAGAGAGGAGAGAGAGGAGAGAGGAGAGAGAGGAGAGAGGAGAGAGAGGAGAGAGGAGAGAGAGGAGAGAGGCGAGAGAGGAGAGAGGAGAGAGAGGAGAGAGGAGAGAGAGGAGAGAGGAGAGAGAGGAGAGAGGAGAGAGAGGAGAGAGAGGAGAGAGGAGAGAGGAGAGAGGAGAGAGAGGAGAGAGGAGAGAGAGGAGAGAGAGGAGAGAGAGGAGAGAGGAGAGAGAGGAGAGAGGAGAGAGAGGAGACAGGAGAGAGAGGAGAGAGGAGAGAGGAGAGAGGAGAGAGAGGAGAGAGAGGAGAGAGGAGAGAGAGGAGAGAGGAGAGAGAGGAGAGAGGAGAGAGAGGAGAGAGAGGAGAGAGGAGAGAGAGGAGAGAGGAGAGAGAGGAGAGAGGAGAGAGAGGAGAGAGGAGAGAGAGGAGAGAGGAGAGAGGAGAGAGGAGAGAGGAGAGAGGAGAGAGAGGAGAGAGAGGAGAGAGGAGAGAGGAGAGAGGAGAGAGGAGAGAGGAGAGAGGATAGAGAGAGAGAGAGAGAGCCGGTGAGCATACGATGAGTCCTCATCGGTGAAGGCCCGGTGATACGAGAGAGTACACGAGTAGAGAAAGGGACAGCGAAAAAAAAGAAAAATATCCGCTCGAGCATGCACGGCTGAGCACGGATAAATGATTCAGAGTTTTGGAAATATGGAAAGTGGAGTGTAGTCGTGGAAGTTACAGGGGGTTGTTGCGCACCCGAGTACATACAAGGATTCCGGATACTTTCCAGCAAGCACAAACTGCACTTTCTCCCTTCGTCCGCGTCTCTCTTTCGCCCTCTTCTTCAGCCCGGGTGACTATCGACGGACGAGTAAGGAGTCGGGTGTCTGAAGGGGGTAGGTGCACGATTTTCAATAGTTTTCACCGTGTACGACCCCTCGAAAAAATTCAGTTTATTATTGGTTTCAACGTACAGCGATGGTCATGCTAATTAGAAGAAGAAAAAAACGTCATGCCTATGTTTATATTTGTAGTCGGCGAACGTACGCTCCACTGATACGCACATTATATCGCGCAGAGTCGTAGTAATAACTATAATAATGTTTTTTTATCGTCACATTCGAAGAAGCCCTGCATATACGGGGCCTGTAATATCGAGCGGGATGATTTTCGAGCGAGATTTTTTGGGTGCCGTCCAATTTACAAACGGCGTACTTGGAATAAAAATGGAAGGTCGAAAAAAAATGTTAAAAGCCTTTTCTCTTTATTCCTTTTTTGGCGACGTTCGTATTTACCGTTACCAAAAATTTTCTCGCACAAAAATAATTCTACATTATGTGGGATGTTTTGTACTGGATGTGTGTGTGTGTGCATATATACGTGTATATTGTATCCTGAAGGGGTGTGCATAACTGAAATACATTTCTGGGAGCCCAAGAGGATCCTCTCTCGTCGAAAGAGCGTCTCAGGACTCTTGAGACTATATGCTCGAAAAGCGGCACGACAAGGTAGATATAACGGCGGAGCAGCGATAGCTTTTGTGAACATCAATTCTTTTCTCTGGCTCCCTCTCAGTGTGTTTCCTGCTTTCGAGTGCTTGTACATGCGCGACATAAATATATGAATAAAAAAATAACGTGCGAGACAATACGAGAGAATTTCAATAAATTTGTAGTCTATTTCAGACGAGCAATCATAAACTATTCGGATGTTTTGAGAATTCATTTGTAAATGCGAAAAGTTTACTGCATAGGACGAAAACACCTTTTTTACCGATTATGTTTAATATATTGTTAATATTAAAAATATATATTAAGAATTACAAAAATTGATAAAAGATACATTTTATTATTAGGGAGTATGCGTATGGGGTTATAATTTTTTAGCTGAGAATTTTGTTGGTCTCCAGTCTTTGTCCAGGTCGGTTGAAAATGAAGCCCCGGATGTTTTCTTTGCTATTCCGTTCGCAAACTAAGACACTTCATCGCCCAAAAATGCATTTGTCATGGATGGCGTTGAAGTGTGCATTGTTGCAATGTGGTGATGAATTTTTGTTTTTCTTTTATGCGCATCTCTTTTAAGTATACGAAAAAAGTTTGATTGATTTTCTCTATCCTGAATAGGCAAAAATGTTAACAATCGAAGAACAGTAATTTCCGTTGTATTACAACGATGCACACTTCAACATGATGGCTAGTAGGTTGGCACTAATTCGAGCACTATGTTTTTCCTTTCTCTCACCATCCAATTATTTTCTTTGAAGAAAAAAAAAGTGTCGCGAAACCTGCGAGCGGACAAAAAATAATTAGAGGTCACTCAAGCCTCCCAAGAATTCAAATATTCATTATAAAATCGATTTTTTTCGTCCACTTCTCACCCATGAATTTTACGCTTTATAATTTTTTAATTAACCTCGCGAAAGCTCAAGCCGGCCAATGAATATTTAGTGGTCGCTCAAAAGCTTCGAAATTTCCCATTTTCGCCAATTTTTTTTACTCTTCTCACCCATAAATTTGACGCTTTGAAAAATGTTCACAACAATTAATCCTTTTTTTTTAGAAACAGATTTTTCAAATTTATTTTACCCTTCTAACCCAAGATTTATAATCTTTGTTCTCATAAAATAATTCTTTAAAGCTCTTGTCCGTAAACAAAATTTTAGGCAGTTTTATTGGTAAAACTGAAATCGCAGCTGTTTTTCCGCGCACCGTAATGCGTCCCACAGTTGGTCTCGTTAGTCAAACTGCGGACCAATCATAGCTGTACTCTGTGACGAGCGACGCCATAATACAATAATACATGATAATACACAATAACACATATCGTGTAATTGGTGTTTGTTACAAATTATTATAACGAATTATTTAGAAAATGTAACACTGCTGTTTATTTTGTTTTTATGCTACAAAGAATTATAATGCATGCGAGATTTATTTTTTGGCGGAAATGGTAAATTTCGAAAACCCTGAGCGACCAGTAAATATTCATTGACCCGTTAGAGCTGTCGCGAGGTTAACTTTAAAATTATAAAGCCTGAAATTCATGGGTGAGAAGTGGGCGAAAAAAATCGATTTTTTAATGGAAATTTGAATTTTTGGGAGGCTTAAGCGACCTCTAAATATTTGTTGACCACTCGCAACTTCGGCGACAATTTTTTTTTCCTTTAAAAAAGATAATTGGACAGGGAGAAAAAGGAAAAAAATAGAGCTCGAATTTGTGCCACCCTAATGGCCATAGGTACTTTTTCAGAACTTTTTTGGACGGCCAATTTGTACAAAAATATTTATTAAACGTTCCACTTTACGTCACGTACTGAAAAGCCTGGTTGATCTCGTCGAGCAAACTTATTCATAGGTGAGGCGACTTGTCGGGAGGGAAAACTTCGAGCGGCAGCAGCGTACAAGTTATTTTAATGGTTTTTACCTGACCGAGAACTCAAGACCCCGCATCCCGAAAAATGGAAAGCATCGTCGTGGATCACCGCGCAACACGCTCGCACCAGCCTCAATTTTATGTTATAATCTCGCGAGATTTGTACGAGGCGCTTTACAGCCTGCAAGAATTTCAGATTGAGGTTAGCGTTTTCGTCGGTGTGACGAGATAGTTCCTCGCCGAAGGGTGCACAGGCCAATAATATTTTCCACATCGGCGCTGTTGGCCTTTCCTCCTCCCCCCATCTCCCTCTCGCTCTTCTCACCCTTATACACGAGGGACTTGCTCGGACGGCTTACTAAAGTTGCCCGTTACCCTTTCGAGCTATACCACGTGACGCAAGCCGGCGTGGTGTGCGCTCGGCTCGTGGGGGTGCATGAGGTCGAGCACGTATATATACATGATCCTATATGCATCATATATACATGCATATAGGACAGTCCAGCCGAAATCAAGTAGCCATGATTATTCGTATGCAATTTTTTTTTAACAGCGAATTAAAATATTGACATCGGAAAAAAGAGCGACAGAGGAATATTTATTTTATCGTACATTCGTTATTAAACGGCGTTCTGGATCAACGCTTTTGTTTTCAACGTCCCTTCGTATGCCCTCGTAAGTTGTTACGATTTCACTCCGTTGACGTTTACCTCGCACTTGTCACTTCACTATTTCCAGTTCCTCAGAGACCCCCCAGGTTGCCGTCCACATCCACATCCGAACGCGCTGTATTACATTTGCACGAGGGCACAGGGAAACTGCAAAATCCGTGTCTATACAGAGTACCTTGTTATACCCGAGTTCCAGTCCTATCACGATTGGTAACCGACAAGGAACATCCTTCAGGTGACACCCTTCGATTTTGTTGAAATCTGGATGTGTTATAAAGCACCGAAAAGTAAGCGATACGTTTTTTTATCGGCGGAAAAATGGTTTTAAGGGGTGAAACCACCCCTCGAAAAAAGGCATCTCTAGGGGTAATATAGCAGTTTCACACACAAGGAGTCCACCGATTTTAATGAAACAAAAACGAAAATTCTTCTAATCCGAAGCAATGAAAAATCCACTATAGTGACTTTCCAAAAAAAAGTAAGGGGTGAACCACCCCTATATTAAGGGGTGGTTTCCCCCCTTCAAACCGTTTTTCCGCCGATAAAAAAAATATGTATCGCTTACTTTTCGGTGCTTCATAACATATCGAAATTTCAACAAAATCGAAGGGTGTCACCTGAGGGATGTTCCTTATGAGCAAAGCTCTGTCCCGGTGGGCGCGCAAGCCAGTGTGCGGCTAAGCGGTCACCCACTCAAATATTGGCCCAGGTCAATGCAGCTTCACCAGGGAGATCGCTGCGGCCGCACACCGACAGCCCTTTCACTTCTGCCGGGTGGTTTTTCGTTAATAATTTACCGATGACCCGGAAAATCAATGAATCCGGCCACATTCGACTCAGCATATTACTAGCTAGCAAAGCATACCGTTTTCGAAGGGAACCGAAAATAAGGTTCACGAGAC
This sequence comes from Ophion slaviceki, assembly GCA_944452715.1. Taxonomy (NCBI): domain Eukaryota; kingdom Metazoa; phylum Arthropoda; class Insecta; order Hymenoptera; family Ichneumonidae; genus Ophion; species Ophion slaviceki. Next base: position 25,890,415 of record OX101786.1, on the reverse strand, counting down.
ATTTTACACTCGTGTGCACGAAACTACAATGAAAAGAAAAAGGCTACAAAACATCAGAGATATTTATGGTCTTTGCTCATCGGGCGTGAAACGCCGCGTACTAAAGTGAGTGAGGCGGTGTATGCATATGTGTGTGTGTGTGTGTGTATATGTGTGTGTAGGTGTGTATGTGTGTGCACAACCCCTTAAATTTCTTCACCCCGGGACACGAAGGGAGAGGTTCGGCGCCACCGTGCGGGATATGTGTGTGTGTATACAGAAAAGCGATCGGAAATTAGAAACCGTATAGAGCGTCGTGAACGAGAAAACAGCTAGAAGGCTTTTCGCGAAAGCCAAACGCGTGGGCCGGGTTCGGGGCATTTCAAAATTCCCGGCGACCCGGCTGAGCCGCCCTATAAATCGCGGGGCTACACATTCACACACATACGTGCGAATACATGTAGCCATTTCCATTCGCTCCCTCGAAACGTTCACCAACTTTACATAGCCGGTAGTAGCATCACTTCAGCAATATCGCATTTGTTTGTCTATATCACATGTACGAGTTATTCTACGCAAAATCAATCTGTCATTTACGTACCTTCTCGTGAATATCAAAGTCTTCGGACTTTAGCCTTGCGATATTAATCCGCAGTGAATAAATAAGAAACGAGAACCACACTGAGGAAAATGGTTTGCTTGATTGACCACATTTTCTTTGAATCTCGACCCACTAGACTTTCTTTGTGATATCGAATGAAATTATGTTTGCTGTGATTAAATATTCTAGCTGATTACAAGGGTTTAGAAGAAAAACCATTTATACTATTCTTATGTAGCTCAATTTAGGGTAAGTCGAGTTTTTTTATTCGGTGCTGTGAAACAGGCTCAATTCGAATAAATATTTTATTTCGGCGTATGCTGGTTATGTCGAAAAATGTATATTTGACTCGGAAAGTACTTTATGCAAGTCTAGTAACGTTATTTATTCTATCAACGAGTATTTTAACTTTTGGTGCCTTTACGCAAAATCTCAGACCTTGTCACCGTAAAATGGCGATATCTAATTGCAATAAAAAATTTGTATCATTATTTGGATGTTTTTTTTTTCAAATGAAGGCGAGGTTTTTCGTAATAAGATCACTATGCAACACTATGCGGCGCGCTATTGGTTTTCGGGTACTAAATATTATTTATTTGAATTTAAGAAATTAATGATTAGGTGAACAAATACTCTCCTGAAACATCTCATTTAGGTGAATTATTTCCAGGTTAAAATTGAATGAACAGTTTACTTGAAATTACAAGTATACTTCAAGAATAATTATCCAATCATAATTTGACTGAGGTCAAATTTGATTTGACTGAGGTCAAATCATAAATGAGGTTAATTAATATTTTGGTAAAACAAATATTGACAGTTGTTTGAAAACTATTTATGAAATTTATGAAATTTATGAAAACTATTTATGAAAAGAATATAAAAATTACGGACGCAAGGGTCGCGGACTTCTTGATTTTGTCTGGAATACCTCATGTGTACGGGTATCGCTGCCGTGCTGTTTCATCCCCCTCGCACTCGGAGAAAGAAGTTATATTATTTCGTTTGAGTATCGTGAGTGTCTTTTCTATCTCTCTCTGCCTCTCTCTTCTCTCTCCCTCTCTCTCTCACTCTCTCTTTCTCTCTGTTTCTCATTCCCACAACATTGCACACGTTTTGTGACTGTCAACGAAATGTTATTAATCGCAGGACGAGAATATGGAGTGCCGAGTTTTGCTTTGTCCCCTTGCCAGAGAAACTCACGCTGGTCGAGGGGCGAGATGTACGAGGGCAATTTTCTCTTGGCCCTATACTCGGGACACCTGTATATATGCCTAGGTAACGAGTGTGTCCAGCTTTCGAGGGACTCGATGAACCTCCGATTTTTCACCTTCGACAGACGCATGTACGGACGACATTGCATAACTCTCGGGACCCTTGATATTTGGACTAAAAAAAGTCGACCGAGGAAACGGTTATTCTCGGGACAAAGCGATACCTTTATCGAAGTCGTCGCGTTTGATGTACACTGAGAAAAGAAAATCGTTGAATGTGCAAATCGCATTTTGTTGTCTCGAAATTTTGTTGTTTTGACAGTTGCTCAGACATGCTAAATAAGCTACAGTTCACACCACTAAAACTATCAGTTAGATTGACAAAACGTGTTTTATGCCAATCAAAAATCAAGTTGAACGGAATCTTTTTTTTCAGTGTACGTTAGTCCTGGTTTTTTTTATTCAAGTTTGAATATATTTCATTGCTACCACAACATGAGCTTGTCTCGTAGGTGTACAATAGAATGGCACTAATTGGGGCCCTATTTTTAAAAAAATCTCACCATGCGAGTATTTCTTTAAAGAAAAAACAATTGTCACGGAAGCTGCGAGCGGTAAAAAAATATTTAGAAGTCACTCAAGTGTCCCAAAAAGTCAATTTTTCATTGAAACATCCATTTTTTCGCCGGCTCGAGCTTTCGCGAGGTTCATTTTAAAATTATAAAGCGTAAAATTCTGGGAGAGAAGAAGACGAAAAAAAAATCGATTTTTCAATGAAAATTCGAATTTTTGGGAGGCTTGAGCGACCTCTAAATATTTTTCGACCGCTCCCAGCTTTCGCGACAATTTTTTTTTTTTCATTAAAGAAGATAATTGGATGATGAGAAAAAAGAAAAAAAAATAGAGCTTAACTTTGTGCGACCCTAGTGTGCACTCTTCACGAAAGCTATGGACATATTTTTCGAATTTTTTATCGTGACGCAAAATTACATTTCTCTACAAGTTATTATTTGAATGATAAAAACCGATTACGGCTTTTATTCTTCTTCTCTGTTACCTTTTTACTCACCAGGTAACCTCGAACTCGGTGGTTTTTTTTGCGATTTTCCTACGTTTGTAGGCTCAATTGTCGTTGTTGGGAAATGGCAACAGAAATTTTGTATTTGAGGAATTCGAAAGGACCGACATGTACCGCCGATTTGTCCCCAAAAAAACGTTTTTTAATTTTCTCCCCAAGATTATTTAGCTTTTTGTAAAGCAGTGCAGTTTCAGGAATGTACTGTAACGAGAGTACTATGGGGTTTAAAGTAGACCATAACGCAAAAAAAACGTTCGATAAAAAAAACGGAGTAGTTGAAAAAAAAATGGTACGAATTATGTTTTTATGAGTGCTTGTAGTCGAAAAACTACGAAAAGTGTTTCATAATTTGTCGACGATGATGTGTAAGCTTGACTCGAGAATAAGCAGGTTACGAAAATGTTTGCACAATCTTCAATTCAAAAGTATTAAATGTGGGATGATTCTAAACTTGGGAGGAAAATAAACGAGATTTTTTTAGAGGCCTCTGCGCAATTCTACAGATTTACGAAAAATCGAGGCGCAGTTTCCACTCCTTCTGACTGAAAAATTAGCGTAACGGCATTCGTTTATGAAATTTGTCGTAATTGCCCATATTTTGTTATGCAATTGCACACTTTACACGTGAATATTGGCCGACGCCATTTGCACACCCACGTGCGCGCGATAGTTCTCGCTCGGTTTTTGATCGTCAAACGATTTCCGTGAGTCTTCGAGGTGTTGCCTGTAAAATTAGTGGCGCAATACTGAAACACCCCGTAAATCGCTTCCGGCCTTGGTAAATCGCGTGTTTAGTGCATTCGCCCCTAATGTTCTGCAGACGTCAATGGCTCAGACTATACCAATTCCGCCGGAGTTCTTCAGTGGCTTTCACATTGTAGACAAAAATGCTTTTCTTGGCTATTTCAGTTTGGGTTATTCGATATTTCCAAACTCATCGAGTAGTTAAAGGGTTACGTGGATTTCGAAGCATAACAAATATTTATTTTTTCTTTTTTTTTTTCAAAAAATATAATATATAAATTATTTTATGCAAAATGGTAAGCACATAAAAGATCGACATTGCAACAATATTTAAAAAAAAATTCATCCAAAAATTTGGAAAATTCAGTCGGTTGGACCTGGTTTCCGGAGCCCCGGAAAAAAGTGTCCTCGTGGTGGTAAGGATAACTCATGAAATTAAAAAAACCAAATTTTTCTGTTAGCAGATAAGCATAGCTCGTGATTGAATGGAGGATTTTTTAAAAATTGAAATTTTCCACTTTTGGCATAGTTGTATGCAAAATAGTTCAATTTTTGGTATAGTTGAATGCAAAATAGTTCAATTTTTGGCATAGTTGTATGCAAAATAGTTCAATTTTTGGTACAATTTCACTACGTATGTAAACGCCTTATAAAATTAGTTCTAATTGAAAAACGAACCTTCGTTCCATCATGAGTCAATGCTATTTTGAAGAAGTGTGCAAAATTTCAATAAGATCGGTGCATCAGTTTTTGAGAAACCGTGTCCATGAGTGACTTTTTGAGGGGTCTTCGGAAACCAGGTCCCGCCAGCTGAATTTCGCAATTTGTTGGACAACATTTTTAATAAAATAACATTAACATTTCGAATAAAATAATGTATACATTATATTTTTTTAAATAGAGAAAATATGCTTTTTTGACTTCAAAAGCCGTCACCCTTTAAGGGAGTCCTGTACTGTGTAGAGATTTAAAGAAAAAAAAAACAATTTTTAGTGAAAAAAACACTCTGTTCTTATCTGTCAATGAATTTTTAATAATTTCCAAAGGTTGCTTTTTTACTGTGTGGGTGAAATTTTCATTGGTAGTATTTTTTGCTTCTTGATATGTTCCGTGTAAAAAAAGTTGGATGCGTGTAGATGTGGATACACACACAAACAGTAAAAAAAAACGTGACCGAGCACGAAGAGTTGTCGTCGACATCCACCGTGCTATTTAAAGCTCACCATGCTGGGTGATTCTATCTACGTTATTTACAGGGATGTTTTTACCCTTGTGCGTCCGAGCACCCCTTTTCATTCTTCTGTTCCTATCACCGCGAGATATTTATTCCTATCGCGTGGCCAGTTCACCTATTCCGAGAAATATTTTGAATCTCGTGTGTGCGACACACGAGAATGGGGTAATTGGCCCTCCAGCTGTGTGCGCTCCGCAAATAACTTAGTTTAGAAAGATGGAAGGTACTTGTTTGTGAAGAAAAAGAGTTTTTTTCGGTTCAACCAAACATAGAAAGCTTTTTTTGCGAAACTTGAAAGCTTCTCCTTTATTTGGCTAGCAGAGGAAGAAGGAGCTGGCGCTTTTTGTCTATGGAGTAAGCACAATGGGAAAAACAAAACAGTTAAGAAGCAATGCACGCAGTTGGATTGATACTTTGCGCTCAAGGCAAGCTCCAAAAAGCCAACACGCAGATTGCGCAGTGAGAGATAATGGTTTTTTCACCTTATCAGCAACACGATTATGTTTCACAAAATCCACCAATAAGGGTCTCTATTTATTCTGCAAAATTTGCCAATTAAGAAATTAGTGTTTATGATAGCAGAGTTAGCTCTGCCATAAAATAAATATAACTGTATAAGAAAACATGAAAAAATCTATAGATATTACAGAAAGTGCAACTATTTCATGGCATTGAAAATATAATCACACTTTTCGCGCAATAAAAAACAGGTACATGTAAATAATATGCGTTGGGTTTTATTATTATTCGAAAAATATTGATACATTGAGATACATAATTGGATTGGTTTAGGTTTGTTTGGGTTTGCTTGGGTTTGTTTTTAGAATAATAGTGACATAATTTTTGTAATATATTTGTGACAAGTTGTAATATAATGTTTAAATTAATAACAAGAAAAGAATTATGTGGGGAGAGGGAATATTTCAACCGATCACAGGCATTCAGCATGTCGCACCCCCCCCCCCCCCCTCTTTACTACAACACAGTGGCGGTGGAGTGGGGGTAGCGTTAGTTTCGTGTGACATTCAGCTAACTCAGACCCCTTTACCCAGCCTACCTCAACGAACATATACAGTTTTAAAAGCATTTTCAATGCTAAAAAAATCAGTTTAATCAAACGTATTGCCCATGTTCGTTTGGAATATCATGGTCTGTTAGCTATTTGGCCACGGTCTGCGATACTGGCTCTCGCGATTACTGTGTGAACAGCGTATATGCATATGCACGTAATCTGGAGTAAAGTGAGTTTTGTCTGGCAGAACCGCCGAAAAATGACCGCTAAATTGATTGGACGATCGTTGTTGCGTGTTCGCAGAGAGCTTGCTAGACTCACGCAAGCCTTTCTACAGCCTATCTTGCTTTCTCTCTTTCTCTTATTCTATATATATATATATAACACGTATATCGTATATGTACGTGTGCAAATACACACCCACGCGCGCATACAAGCACATGTGTATACTTGTGCGGTATCGTGAATGCATAAATATTTGTTGTTTGATCAACGTCGTGTGCACCGAGTAGAAATACCGTCGGGCGTATATAAAACAGGCACGCAGTATTCTCCTTCCGCGAGTCTATATTCGAAACGTGCGCCATTGTTCAAACAATTTCCAAATAACTACACGAGTGCAGCGGGGGAAAAACTAAACGAGTTCAGTTTGAAAGGCGATTATGATGAACAATACGAGTGGACCACCCGTGCAGAAATTGTCGTAGGGATCCAATTGGATTGTTATACTTGGCCCCACTTCCCGATAGGGGAGCAATGTGTCATCAGATTAGATCCCTATACTGAAACGTCACTCTCGTACATTGGATTGTAATTGGGATTTTCCGTTGGAATCCAATGTACGGGTGCAATTTGAATGCTAAAAGATAGATTTCCTCATCATCGAACGGAATTCGATACGATTCTTGATTGATCGCATTCTGCACGTTGAATCTTCTAAACAAAATATATAAATAGACAAGATGGGTAGATCTTGATAAAGTATACATTTTATCTTAAGGAGAGATATACACCTAGATGGTCGAGGTCGAGGATTTAGAAGCTACGAACATTCCATCGACCGTAGAAGACCTACACTATGGGCCTGGTATCGATGATTCCATGTAAGTTGACAAATTTCATGATTTATTCATTCCCAAATGTTCAAACGCGTTTTTCTCAAAACCACGTTTTTCAAATCGGTACCCAAAATTTCTCGAAAACCAATGAACCGATTGCCTTGAGGTTTTTTGTGGTTATTCTATACACCATTATCTAGTACTTGTCAGGATTTTTTTTTCGTTACTTTATTTTTTGTTTTATAGGCAAAATAATAACTAATTTTTGGCCCAAAAATCACTATTTATGTTCAAACGTCCGACATTTTGTCATAAATCGACATTTTCAAAATCGGCCATGACAAGTACTAGATTATAGTATCTAATTTAATAATCTTTTTGGTTTTTTTTTCAGATGATTTTTGAAGAAACGCCAGTGGGTACCGTATACGCAGATTTTTTTACGACGCTCCAAGGATCATACAATATCCTTGTATATTTTTGATATTTTTAAATAACGAAAATTAAACATATTTTTGAATGTATATACTTTTAGATAATTAAAACCCCAATCCGAAATTTCAAACAGTTTTCCGTGAAAAAATTCACAAAAATAACCTTTTTTCCGGCTCCTAGGTGTATATCTCCCCTTAAGGCGTCATCACAGTGTAAAATTTTCAAAAAAATCTATTTTTTGCATTATCCGATAGTATAGATCGTTATAAACAGGCTATTCAATTTTTGGGGCGAACGGCGAATTATTTCGGCTGCTACAGATCTCGGAAAAAGGGATTCGACCAGCTACGTGAGATTTCGCGCGGACGGACGCGTTTTTCTCGAAATGTCGTTTTTCAAAACGGAACGGTTTCTCAAAGGAAGAGTTTTTAAGCTATCCGCCTGAAGTTTTGACACAACATTCTTCACGCCGTTCTGTATCTTGCTATAAAAGCTTTCTTTTTTAATCTTCATACTTTCTTTTACGAAAAACTGTCCAAAAAATAGACTAAATTCGATACTTTTTTTTCAAACCGCCGCCATTTTGCCAATTTTTATTTTAACAGAACCTCCATAGCAAAAGCGGCTGTCATACCGATTAATAATCTTTTTACAAATTTTGTTGTAGATAATGTTTACGGCCACAATCATGTACACCGTGAGAACTCCTTTTTTTCGAAGACATTTTCAACCGTTAAAAAAAATGTAAAAAAATTAAAATTAATTTTTTTAACCCTTTAACTCCCATTGTAGAAAATTTGCTACGTTCACTTTGACCCCGTCGGTAAAAGCGTAAGAACGCTATAGCGAACAGTTCACAGTTCCATCAATCTATGCTAGATGCAGCTACAAATGCCGGGATAGCTTGAAATTCAAACGTAAACATATGAATTATGTTAATATGGCAACAATGTTGTCGTGAAAACTTACGACGCTTGCCCCAGCATTTGATCTGCTGCCCGTTTTTTGTCCAAAAAAGTAAGTAAATGGACATTCTTGAAGTATTTGTTGATAGAATTGTGTAAAGGAAGCTTGACTGGACGAACTAGGCTTTGAAGATTTTTTATTGAATTAGAATAATAGTTCGAACCGAGCGGGTGAAAATGTTAGTAGCAAATTTACTACCGTCCGAAAATACTACTTCCCAGGCCCTTATCGACAAAATTATGGTTGGATATTCATATTTAACCCCTTTTTAGCTATATACTACCAGAGGAAATGATTTTGAGCCATCCAGAAATAGGCGTGGCCGTTAAAGGGTTAAGTTGAAAAATGTATTTCCTGCTCTTCATGAATGCTTTGATTTTACATTAAAAAATCAGACCGTTCTTGAGACTCCCCAAAAAACTTGTGTGCGGGATCGCGAAAGCATTTTTTGGCATTTTTGGGAGATCCAACGAATTCCGATTGAGAATTTCAAATAAAAAATTCGGAAACGACGTCAATTAGGGAATAGCGCGGAATCAACTTGGATTCCAATGTGGAGTCCCTACGTGCGGTGCCCCTATCAAATCCCTATAGGGGTGTGGTAGGATTCAGGGACTCCCCAACAAATATCTGCATAGACAATGCAATCCAGCGGCGATTGCAACCCCTTTTCCTTACTTGCAGCACTTTCGGACTTACTGCATCGCAGACGGCTCGCCCAGCGTGCTGCGTAAATCTTTCGAGACGGTATCTATTCGCGATTTCCATTGCGGAAGAAATTATGTGAAATATCATTCGTTTCAATAACGCGAGCTTTTTCTAACAACCTTTCTCGCCCGTACTCAGTCCATCGTTCGCATCGCTATCCAATAAGGCTTTTCCCTTACATCGTGATTCACGGGGTAATTCCATTGAAAGGGTGGCCAAGAGATAAATGTATAAAGTATCAGATAACGTGGATGAGATGGGCGGGGGTATTGCGATTTACGAGTCCGGTCGCGACAACGAGCCAATTCAATTTCAGCGTCGAAACTGTGCGTATGAAACTGCGTGTCTTCGATATACGAAAACGTCTTCGTCTTGTGAGCTGCCGGTCGTGCAGCGCTGGTCAGTGAGGGTTGTTTCTAACAGCGTGGATTTACGAGGCTGTGTAAGCTTTTTCAGACTTTTGGCCTTCGCACCGAATATCTTCAGTGGCTATTTTTGGAATATTTTTTACAATAGAGTGAAAAGGACGTATATTTTCAAGAAACCAAACTGTTCACGATACTTGGAACAGACTCGGAGTTGGTTTCTCGAAAAAGTTTGCCAATTCTGGCGCTAAGTTCGATAAAAAGGTTGGGCTGCGAGAAGATATCGAGATTTTTTCCAATGGAAAACTTGATGAAAGGCCTGGTAATCTGAATCAACAAAATTGTAGCGTACATCAATTATTTTTCAGGCTGAAATGGAGCGAGAACGAAGCTAACTAGGAATATCATGGCATATGTGGTGAAGACTTGAAAACTATTGGACACGTAATTTTTTATTGGAGGAAAAACGACTTAAAGGGGGGAACCACCCTTCAAAGGAAGGTGTGTTGAGGGGTGTTTTTGTAGTTTCAGCTAGAATTCCACCGATCTGAATCAGGTGGTGTTCTCACTTTAGACGCTAAAAAGGGTATTTTCATGCATTTTTTTGATAGGGTTATGTTATAGATATTGATATAAAAGTTGTTACACTTAATAAATACACTTTCGAAATACATAAAAAAACAATTCGTGTATTTATGTAACCCAAACAAACTTTAAACGCGTTTTTCTTGAAACAAAGTTTTTCGACGGCTTACTGATAAAATCATCGAAACTACTGAAATGATCCTTATTAAATGTTAACCACATATTATTTACAACTATAGATATAGCGCATATCAAGGATTTTTTCATATTTTGATATTTACTATTTTTTTGTTGCCAAAAACGGTGAAAAAACGTGTTTTTTGTTTTTTCGAAAAATGTCCGCCATTTTGTTATTTTTGCATAGATTATGAATCGTATGATATGCGCTATAGCCATTAACATACTGAATCTAAAACGGTTTGATTTTTTTGCTTCAGATAATCCGTCTCCGAGATTTGATAAACAGCGCAGACCTACAATTTTTTAGGACATTTTTTTAACTACCATTTTCGTCTATAGTGATTGGAATAAATAAATAAATAAATGTTAATGTATTTCGATAGTGTATTTATTGAGTGTAACAACTTTTATATCAATATCTCTAATATGCACCTATCAAAAAATGCATAAAAAAGCCTTTTTTAGCGTCTAAAGGGAGAAGACCCTTTAATAGCGGCGGCCGAAATTCGCCGGTATAATGCGCCAGGAAGGCCCCTGACAAATAATTTTCAACGTTGGGTGAGTAACCTTCGTGACTCCGGTGCACACAACATCTTGCAACCGGTGATCCCGGGACCCTTTATCCGTTTCTCGCTTCGCTCTCCTCTCTCAACTTCCCCATTCCCTGCGAGGCTAATTCTCGGTACTAATCCCTGCAAATCCCAGTACACCCTCGCACATTAAAGTCAGTCGTACGTGATGCTTGGGTGTGTGTGCTCACGGTGCCGGGGGGGGGGGGGGGGGGGGGGGCGTTACGGTTCTGCAAATTCTGGTCAACTGTGGGATACCCATAAGGAGGCAAAGAGATGCAAGGAGAGAGACAGTAAAACTCAAGAGAAATTGAGAAAGGGTGAAAGGGGATTTTCCCCTTCAGTGCCCACCGAAAGATACGCCGCCTAAAAACGTTGGTATGTACGCGAGAGAATATAGACACGTTCCAAACGGAGCCTGTGGGAGAGCACGGCGTTGCTCATATCCATGCATGGGCGCCCGCGAACCAGCCAAACTTCGTTGGATCAGGCTGCATCGCGTTTCTCAGCGTTACAACTTTCTCGTTTTAATTTCCGTTTTCAGATTTCCTGCGTATTTCCTCTGGCTCCTCGTAACTTCTTGGTTATTGCAAAAAAAGGAAGTATTTTTTCTCCTGTTTAAAGTAACAGCTCTTCAATGATGCAACGATTAGTCATAAATGCGAGATGCAAACAATCAATGATTTTCCATCTCGTTTCATTGAGAGGATGGAGAACTTTTCAAAATGAATGTTTCCAACAAAATATAATTCAGTGTATGTTTCTTTGGGTATATATATATATATATATATATATATATATATATATATATATATATATAATTGACTTTTTCAACCATAATTTTTATGGCAAAAAAAGTCAAGGGCATGCTATGGATCGTCCTTTACTGCGAGTCGGTGATGGGGCAACACATACGCTCAATAATGCATGCAGCACAAGTGCCTTGAAACTTGGGGACAGCCGAGAGGAGATGCCGTGACACTGGTGTAGAGTGACTTGGGCGAAACTCACATGAGCGCATGTAGCCAAGGGGATGAGACGCGTTGTGATCAAGGAGAGCAATTTTGAGCTTGCGTGGGAATTATCGCAATTTCTGAATTTGTTCCTAAATTTTTATGTTATATATATATATATATATATATATATATATATATATATATTTATTTATTTCCTGAGTTCCAACGTTTACGCTTGCGGGTTTTTACGTGTAAACTTCGCTAGTTGAATCCTTTCCTATCACTGCCTACCCGCACTTCGCTAATCTAACCTAACTTCCGTGAGGTCCACAGCCGTCTTAAGCTCCACTATACCGCGTTTGCCGAGGGTACCAATAATTTCCGATAATTGGCCAGGCCCCACAAGAACTAGCCTCAATTAAATCCTTCCAATTTACGAACGAAATCTCGTGTACCCGTGGAAAATAGTGAAGAGTGCCTCACTGATGTCGTCATGAGAAGGTGTAGGTAAAAGAGCAACGGCACCCCCAGCTGTGCTCTTGTGAATCATAGCCGGCGGCGTTTCAGAGCATGCAGCCAAGATACGCGGTTCCGACGGCCTTTTTTCTCCAACTACAAGGTAGGATCCTCAGGTCCTCGACCGCCTTTTCAAAGTTCTTTAAAACAGCTCTAGCTCAATGTACTAGCCTTATTTAGCTCCGACTTGGAGTACATCTTTATGTACATGCATACATCTTTATGTACGTGCATACCAAATCGGTGAGCAACAAACGGGCGCTATTCGCTGAAACTGAGCGGCAAAGCAACGTGGATTAAGTCCTTCTCCTTGCTGGATGTTCTTATCGCAAGTTTAGCGACATGCGTGTGTGTGTTAAAAGAAAAACCAAGACCTGGGGATGGCGAGTCCCTGACGATGCCCCGGTATATAAAGTACCGGATATAAATCATGCGTGACTTCAGTCTCTTATTCCTGTGCACACATACCACGCCTGCCTAGATATACAGTATCAGTGGGGTGGCTTTGAGATATGAAAAAAATGTAGGACGCATACACACACAAGGGTGCGGAGGTTGGCCGAACCGGGTGGTAAGGGCTTTTAAGGCAAAGGGGAAAAATATCAACTGGCGATGATGAGAATATGAAGCTGATATGTCTGTCGACCTCCACGGAGAAAGCACCCCTGGAAGAATCCTTTGGAGGTCAGATTCGAAAACCTTGAGGCCGGGAAGAATATTTTTTTCTCCTGATAAGTGATGTAAATGGACTTAATCTCGAGTTTCATAATGTTGGTCTTTTTTTTATCAGCTGCAATGATGTAGACATCACAAAAATTATACACGAAAAGTATTATAGGCGAAAAATTTGAAATAAAAAATGTACAGCTCTTTTTCCGAAGCGCCTCCGAGTGCTCGGAAACTCACGAAACAGCTTAGACGGTGAAGATAGCAATTTGGAGTCGTTTAGCCCAGGCGTTGTATAAAAAAAGCTCGGTGGGTACATGCAGAATTCAAATGACAGCTCCTAAGGCAGTTGAGAAATTTCAAAGGCGTCTTTCTCAGAGCACATTTTTTAAATCGGGATAACTCATAATTCGGGCAGTTTGCATCCGATTGACTTAAGGGGTAAGGCCACTGTAGAAATTTAAAAAAATCGATAACGTTCTGCTCGAGCAGGACGTTAATTTGGAAGGCTAATTGTATGGCGCAGGCATCGCTGACTGAAGGCAGTAGTCTGGTGTAGAGCAAGATTTTTGACGTCATCTTTGGGTTGGAATAACTTTTAAACCGTTGAAGTTGTCTTGATGAAATTTTACATATGTATTTATCGTTCCTTTGAGAATGTATCTACATTCAAAAAAAATTATTTAAAACATATTTTCACGTATTTTTTAATTGTTTTTACAACATGGTCCGCCGAAAACCGCCCCAATCGGCGCCCGCTCTGGGTGATGTTGTATGCATCTGAAAAAAAAATATATATATTCTCAATCTGTATGAGTATCCTGAGCATTGGTAGCAGAATTAGTACTTAAAAAATTTTGTTACAAAATGGCGGCCTGTTAAACTTTGATTAACGATATTTCATACATTTTTGGCTATTCGACGAGTTATAAAATGTGGGCAAAATTATTGTTCGGCTCAATTCTGCTACCAGTCCTCAGAAAGAGGCTACCGAAGGTATGTGGGAAATTTGAGCCCGATCGGTCAATTAGATATCGAGATATCGTGGGCGCCGATTTGAAAAACATAGTTCTCAGATAAACGCGTTCAAAGTTTTGATACCGGGAGCGTGCGGCTTGCTTATAATTTCTATGACTCTGCTACTTTTTTAAATATCAATAAACGGTTTTCACTAGCGTATTAAGAAAGGTCTAAGGAATAATAAAATTAAAAAAAATCGATTTTGTCAAATTTCTAGACCAGCTACTAATATACTACTGCCTGAAGGTATATACAATTTATCAATGATTTTTCCGTACCGAAAACTTCAAACGCGTTTTTTCCAAACAGCTTTTTTCCAATTGGCGTGACAAATAACTTCAACAATTTTCACTCGATTAACTTCAAATTTGAAAGTTATGTTCCTAATTGCATTTCGCAGAGAAGTACGTACGGAATTTCTGATTAATCGAAAACTTTTCATGTTATGGGCAGTTTTATACGAATTTTTTCACTAAAAATTCTTCACTGAAATTTCTTAAGTTTTAACACCTACAACTTTTGAATAAAACAATATTTTTTATATTCCGTACGCACTTTTCTAGGTATTCTAATGTAGATTGACGAGAATTTTCGTTTTGTGTTCTAGGTAAAAAATTGTGGATGCTAAATGTCACGCGGCAAAGCGCCTAAAAAAAGATAACAAAAGAAAATATTAGTAGTCGGCCATTTTGTACATCGAAAAAAAAAATATATATTTTCTAAAAACTTGATATTCATACTAAATAGATGTGTAATAAATTTTATGAGTGAATCATTTTTTCATACAAAAAAAATTTGCTAAATTCGCACATGATTTTATACCCATTACTGTGGCCTAAGCCCTTGAAATATCAACTGTAGCTTGTAAGATACATTCTCTAAAGGACCACACACATACACGATTTTTACGATACATCAACAATTTTCATTTTTATTAACAAATTCAACTCGATTTCTTTGTGATTTTTTTTCCTTATAAATGTTGCCATTGTGCGAAACAGCCATATTCTTTTTTATATCACGTGTACTTCTCTAGTAAAACTAATGTAGATGACATTTTTTCCTCTTCTAGGTGCTGATCCATAAAAGTTCGGCGTCCTCCCGCAGAACGACAAAAAACGCTCTTAGTGTAGTTGCGACTGAGTAGTCATTTTCTATCTTTCTTCAAACTTTTTTTTGTACACGTCAACACGTGGAGAACCTCAAACCTCATTGTAATTGCTTTTTCGGTATCGTCAACTAAAATTCGCAAAAAATTCTCATTTTTCGGTAAGCCACATTGATGCAACACGTCAAAGAAACGATTAAACGAGACGCTACCAACAATTGTGACGAATCTCGTTATTCGCTTGGAGTTACATTTTTGGTTATGTTTTAACGAGAAAGATAACCAATCAATTAATGATAATCACTGTGTACTCATACCATGAAATGCATTCGCAGTATACTGTAGCGATGGAATTAATGAGAAATAACGGTGCAGTGAAATTACATGAATAGGATTTTTGTTTGAATTTGATAGATTAGTGGAAGCTGCTGTACTTTGACACCCTATGTACCTTGAGCCACTCAACTTTTTAAAATGTTCCCGTCCTTTTTACGGATGTTTGTTTATGGTGCGGTGAAGTTTTGAGAAGGCAAGCCAACATAAAGTTAGTTGCAGACATTCACTCGTCGGCGTTTGGATGAGAGACAATTTTGAAATTTTTGGTGCCGAAAAGTAAGATTTTTCTTTTTCTTTATTTCTTCATAACTTGCCTCATTAGCTACATAATTATTCATAACTAGCTGTTTTAGGGAGGTACTTCATCAGTGCTTAAGACTTATTGGGCAGGTTTTAGCCAAACACGACCGCAATATTTTTATGCGTGAGTAAACATCAACAGGTGGGGGTGTTGTACCTTGATCCTGGCAAACCCGTTGTACCTTGATCGTGGTCAAGGTACAGCACATATGTTTTGAGATGATTTTCTGATCGGCATTGCACAGATATTTGGGATTTCGTGATAATGCTTTAGTGATTGCACGAAACGGAACAAACCTTAACGTATATTGGTATTTTTGGTGCCTTTAAACATGATGGTATCATTTAATTTGTTCTAGGTGGCCAGAAAAACAAGATTTGAACTTATATCCTTGGTCAGATATTGAAGAGAAAAAAAAGCTTCAAAAACAAATTCTAAGAGGGAATTCTATTCCGTTCCTAAAATGAACAAATGTTGGGAGCTTACCTATTGAATAAGAAACCTCTAAGAACAATAATTAGTTTAAGAGCAGAAGAAAACAGCATAATTTGATTGTCCTAATTTAGATTTTAACAGAAAAACGTAATAGTTTTCTATATTTTGAACGTAGAAACTAAAGAAGTTTAAAAAAACGCGTTTGGTGAATATTTTGTTATTCAAATACAGATATCTGTTATTACATAAGTTGAATAAAGATACTATAAAAGATACCAAAAACTTAAAAAACGTAAATAATATTGAAATTTGTAGAAAAATTGCCTTTTATTTGACTGAATTCTCACTGTGATCAAGATACACGTGCGGAACAAGGTACATCAGCAATGTTGTACCTTGATCAACATACCACTTTTTTTCATTTGCGTAAAAACGATTAAAATTATTGTCTATGGTTTTGTGTAATTTATATTATGAGCCCTATTAGTTGCCCTTTACCATACAATTTATTTCATCAGTATATGTACCATATTTTTAGTTTTATGTATCATCGGACGCAAAATGTATCAATGTACAGCAGCTTTCCCTACTTCGATTATGTCTTCCCCTTCAAAAAAGTATGCTTTCCCGGTAGGTAAAAGGGACAAGAGCTTTAATTCCAGAGTAGTGCATTGCAATTCAACCTAGTTACACGACAGCCACATGTGCTAATTTTTGCTCCTGACCTACATTAACCTCCTACGCGCCTTACTTATTTCACCTTCTCATAGAATTATTGGGATTGCGAGGGTGGAAAAAGGAACGATCGATACAAGCGTTCGTAGCAGGCTTGTCTTCGGTACATCCCTATTGAAAATAAATCCTCAACGAGTTCTCGTCGCGCGCCTTCTTCACTCTTTACTGACGATCCTTCGCGGTTTCTCTCTCTCTCTCTCTCTCTCTCTCTCTCTCTCTCTCTCTCTCTTTCTCTCTCTCTCTCTCCCTCTCCCTCTCCCTCTCCCTCTCCCTCTACCTCTCTCTCTCTCTGTCTCTCTCTCACTCCCTCCTTCCCTCGCTCCCTCCCTCCTTCCCTCCCTCCCTCCCACCCTCTCTCTTCCTCTCTTACCTACCGAAGCTCGTCTGCATCTCCGGTGCTCCGGCCTCCTCGACCGAGGACCGATTAATACTTGAGGAACTCGATATATCGCGTTGCTCCTCATCCCAGAGAGGAGAACGTGCTTGCTGTACACCACGTATACGGCAAGCACGTTCTCTACCGTGGCCTTCTAAGTGCACCCCATGCGCACAACGATACGAGAGCTTTCTGCTTACCGCATTATACGTGAGAGGCAATGGTGAAGTCGGCAATACCAGAGTAGAAGAATTTTTCAAGCACCCACGGAATTCAGTCCAGCAGAGACGTTGATATACGTAACGGGAATAAACGGTCTGGTTCTCGTCGTACTAATTCGCCGCGATAGGCTAAGTCATTCGAACTCGAGCAACTGTATTTTTTTCCCATATTTGTGCGCAATTTTTATCAATCACCGCGAAAAATTCAGGCCAGGCTTTTTCTTTCGAACCGGTCTGCTTGTGCCACACCGTTGACGTTTCGAATTTTTTAAAAAATATTCGTAAGAACGTATCAGAATTTTAGCTGATGTGCACTTGTCGTTGAAGTGCACTCTGTTTGCTTAAGGAGCTTGGAGCGTTGGCCACCATCCAAGGATAAATTTAATAAAAAATACATGTTATTGTTTACACTATACTGAGTCTTTACGAATTTTTTGAACTTTTTTCACCACCAAACACCAGAGATAAAAAATAGTTTAATGTGTGTAATTTAACGTGGGGTTAGATGGGCAAGACTTTCACACTAAAGGTTATGTAATTTTTATTGTTATTTAGCACCAAGATAAACCATTTGTAACAACGGATCAACGCAAACTGAACCTTTGTGAACATTTAGAAAAAAAACCTCATCTTGCCCATCGTAAACCATGGGCCAATAATCTCGTATCGTAAATATGAATAGGCACAATTATGAATTACTCAAAATTTCATTGTGAATTGTATAAAACATTCGTTGTCGTAGTTTTTTCATAATAATTATCGATAATGTTATGCTTTTTCAAGTTGGTAGTAACACAAAAGTTTTTCTACTTCACGTAATAAAAATGTTAAAATGCATAATTTTGCCCTCTAATTATATATTTAAAAAATTAGCATGTATAGAATAAATCTGTACCTGGTATGCATTTTTTGAGGTTCATGGAAAAAAAATGAATAAACTGTCATTTGACTCAACTGAATCGCTCCAACCTCCTTAATGGGCCAGTTCACTTTGAACATTTCACAAAATCGGAAGCAAGCAAGACTTGATGAAATCGACGATGATGAGCAATCAGAAGGGATTTTGTACGGTGCAGGAATTGCCAATTGAGTTTAGGTAAGAGTTTTTCATAGTATAAACTTCAAACTCGTTTTTCTCGAAACAACGTCTTCAAAATCTAGCTCCATCGTATCTCTAAAACTAATAAACCGATTCTCTTGAAATTTGAACCACATATTGTAAACATGATTCGCAACAAGATGACCCTCGATGGTTTTAAAATTTTGATTTTTACTCTTTTTTGTAAAAAAAACTGCGAAAAAACGTATTTTTTATTACTTTTTTCGTTTTTCATCTGCCATTTTTTATTTTTTGATAAAACTTTATATCCGAGGTTCATTTTGTAGCTGGTGCCATACTGAATCTAATCGACTTTGATATTTTTGTTTCAGACAAGCCGTTGCCGAGTTGCGATGGAGCTACCTAGCCCACCTATTTTCGAGGCGTTACGTTAAACTATAGTTTTTGTACTTCGAATTGAATAAAAATGAATTGAATTTTTTTAATGCATTTCAAGACTTTATTTATCAAGCCCAACAACTTTTATATTCATATCTTTTATAAGATCCTCAAAAAAATCGCAAAAATAGCCTTTTTTCATGGCTCCAAAGTGGACTGGCTCCTTAATTCATTTGAATTTACGAACTTGGTTGTATCCCGCCGAGAGAGTTATGACATGTCGTAACAATTTTTGTTCCATGCCATTCGCTGCCACAACCGACATAACTGAAAAATGTGATATAACACGTTGATCATGAAAGAAAACTGAACAATTTAATATGTATACGTTTATTTTCTCATATTTATTTATACAAATATGGAATGTATGATGAATACATTACCGTGTCATGTCGTCGGTGCGGATGGCCTTCGTGTATCTATACATGCATTTATTCGCATACGCATGAAGCCGATCGGCCATACTGCGGTAAGGGTTTACATATCTATATGCGCGTGCATGTGCAACGAGAGTTTTCGTACCCAAAGGGTGGTGTAGAATGACGCGCGATCGAGTATCGCACACATGAGCTCCGATGACTCAGCTCTTCAACCCCACAGGGACGCGCATGTATATAAATATATATATATATGAATGAGCACGGGATAGGTGAACGAGGGGCAAGGGGTTAGTTGAAAAAGAGGGTGGGGCCATTATGCCCTTTTCTCCACTGGCCCCGAACCAAACTCCGTTCACCCTCGTATCGATCCCAATAGGATGCAGCAGCATCGACACTAATACCATTCTATGTGTATGCGCTTTTTCGTTCTCGACTTTTCTCGCATATTTTTATATATACAACATTACACAATGTGTCATACTTTCAATCGTAAATTATACATAACGATTTAATTTAAGAAAATATTCAATGTATTTAAAAAATAATCTTTGTAAATAGTAGTATTAGTAAATTTTATTCCGTATATACCCTTGCGGGCTTTTCACATCCCCTTCCTTTACATTTTCACTTATTCCTACATTTTTACATTCTTTCACACGCTCTTTATTCTTCGTTTTCTGCAGCTCTGTTTACATCCATATAAACATAAATCTTTGTAAATGTTTTATTCCTGTCTTTTTTCTATAGCTAATTTATTTTTGTCGAATTGTCAGAAATATCCCGCGTTATTCATCTAATTTACCGTAATTAACCAGTATAACGTAAAAGTTGCTGTTCGTGTGAGAAAAATGCACGGAAGACTATTATTTCAGATAACCGATTCGAAAATTGTTTTCCGCCACGTACGTATTTTTATACTCGTGCTATGTGCGTCCGGGGAATATAATCCGTCAAATTTTTTATGCCTGGCATACCTATATCCCAAACATCAAGCTCCCAAATGTTACGAAAGATAGTCGATATACGGTGGATTTTTTTGTCTGCTTTTTGGAGGAACAATATAACCCGGAGAGCGGGGGGTGGTTATTTCGCATCTCGGGCGATTTCGCGCGATGTAGAATAAAATGCCCGAGGGCCGCGACGTAGATTAATGACGAGGTTCGAAGGGTATGGACCAGCGTGCCGTTACGAAATCCACCGAGAAGTTCCCCCGCGCATATACGCCGCTGACATGCAAAAGGGCACGATTCGCGCGGTTTAACTACTGAGCTTACTCCACTTGGGGACTTTTCTTCGCTTAGCTTCCAATATCTATACACGTGAATTTATGTATACGAAGAGAAGAGTAAGGTGTGATAGGGGTTGTATACTTCGGCATCTGACGTAGGTATGTAATGGTGAATCACTGATGGAAAATCCAATAAGGATTTTGCAGCCGTCCGAGACGCTCTTGGACGAATATGATACTGTCTACGTAAAATTTATCTGGCTATTGTCATCATGTCCATTTTGATCAACATTTTTTTAATCAATTTTATCGTCGTTGAAAAATGCCGAAAATTACCGCAGTAAACAACTGCTCAAAATCTCTGCTCTCGAGGGGTTTTTCCCAATACGAGCGATTTTGGAAAAAGCAAGCTGCGGCTCAATGTTTTGCAAAAAAAATAGTGCATCGTATCATTGGGAATAAAGATCACAGTTCAATATACAACGCGGAATGGCCCTTCTACATACGTGTCCCATGTGAGGGTTGACAGGGGTGCTGCTGCTTCCTCTTGATCCCCATATCCAAGCTCTTTTTCTCTCCCTCGCCCCCCCCCTCTCACCCTCTTAGGTGGGGTGTGACGTAAGCACTAACAGACTCACACATGGGGCTTAGAAGTGGTAGGGGGTTCAGCTGAGATCGTGTAATTTCCCGGTAGACGATCGTGCGGGGGGAGCTCGGGGAAGAGCAAAGTGCGTGTGTTTGTGCGATATGTCGATCGACAAACCAGAGGGTCGTTCAACCAGTATGTTGTCTCGTGCCTCGTGCGTCGTGTCGCCACATCGTCTCGTGATCGTGGACTTGGCGTATTTGTGATCGTTTAGACTTAAGGTTTTTATTCCTACTGTATTAAAGTATATATATATATATATATATACATATATATATTTATTCAGCCTAGAGTGGGAATCTCTTCTCGCGATATGTGTTGAACGTTTTTGTATATCTGGCAAAGTGATCGGCATATTCAAACAGCACGGTTCATACCGTTTTCCAGCTCTAATAAAATTGACATCAACTGCAAGGTGAAGAGCCGAGAAAAAGGTTTTTCCACCCCAGGACGCCCAACGCGAAATTTACCGCCAAGCTTATTTAAAATAAAAATATTCTACTCCGAGCTGCTGTCAAAGTGCAATCAGGAATTTTTTATTTCAAACGATTTATAGATGTTCGATAATAGTTCGAGTGCAATAGGTCAAGGGAATTTCCGATACGGATACCGATGGTGTTGAGTTTTAGTGCTAGAATAATCGTCTTTTTTCTTCCATGACAAGCAACGATCGATCGTTGCATTTTGTGAAGTGACTGTGCTTTTTTGCGTTCACCTGAGATATAATCGCGGTGATAACGGCTTCATCCTTGATCGTAATACGCGTTGACATTTCAATGCACGTTCGAGCGCAACTGGTGTGTGTTGCGTTCACGAGATTTCGATTATAATAATTTCCGTTTGGAAGCACGTGTGTCTATGAATGTATACGTGTGCACGTGTAAGGCGTTGCTATTCCCGGTGGACTGAACCCACGACGTGTACATATAAAGACGCTTTTTGGAAAATAACGCTAATCAGCGTTAACAAGCTTTTTCTATTTTCTATCTCCCTGCTACTACCCTCGTTGAGTCGTATAAGAAGAAAATATTTTTCTCACACACGTGCGTTGCTCTCGTCGTTGATAATTATTTATTTACCCAATAATTGACTAAAAAAGTAAGAGCACAGCGCGCATAGTAGAGTGAAGGTTTTGCCGTCGCGATTTTGTCGCTCTTCGAGTAATTTAAACGCGAATACATTGTTCGGCCATTAACGAGGAGAAAGAAGAACAGTGAAACACGAGTCTACATAGTGGTGGTGTTAAAAAAAACCGTGACTTCGTTCGGGCCAGCGTGAGCCCCTTAATTATTCGGTTTTACGACAGTTTTAAGGTGACTTATACGCCTCGAGTTGTATAAATCTTGAACCTCCTACCGCCCTTTCCCGGGGGGTTGTAATACAGCCAATCCATTCGCGATCTTTTATCCACACTTTCTCACTCGCGCCCATAAAAATATATTACTCGACGCTGTATCAAAGCCACGTGGACTATTTCTCCCCCTAATAAAGCCTTCGCGGATACTTTGTCACTTCGGCCAAATAATTCCGACAACGATAACGGACAAGATCGTGCTACAAATATCTGTGTAGCTTATTCACTCTTTTCTACGTCAAACGTGTATATATATATATATTTTTTTTTTCGTAAATCTTTGTTGTGTCAGTGTTTGTATATTGAAAAATAGTGATCATGTTGATACCGGTATCAACGTCGCCGACTTCGAGCAAAGGTGATGACGGCGTTGTTAAATTGTTCGTTGGTCAAATACCGAGACATCTCGAGGAGGAAGCTCTGCGTCCAATGTTCGAGGAATTTGGCAAAATCTACGAGTTTACGGTTCTCAAGGATAAATTCACCGGCATGCACAAAGGTAAAGTGGACTCTGATTAGCGCCATTGTATGTTTGATATACTGAAGTCAACGAAATTACAGTTAAGGGGTTACGTGGGTTTCGAAGCCAAAAAAGCATATTTTCTCTATTAAAAAAAATACGATATATAAATGATTTTATTCAAAATGTTAAGCACACAAAAGAACAACATTTCAGAAATATATTGAAAAAATTTCTTCCAAAAATTTGGGAAATTCAACCGGTGGGACCTGGCTTCCGGAGACCCCTAAAAAAAGTGTCATCGTGATGGTCAGGATAACTCATGATAGCTTTATCTGAAATTAAAAAACCAAACTTTTTCTGTTAGTAGATAAGTATAGCTCGTGATTGAACGAAGGATTTTTGAAAAAATTGAAATTTGAATTTTTGGCAGAGTTGTATGCAAAATAGTTCAATTTTCGGTACAATTACACTACTTGTAAAATTAGTTGTAATCGAAAAAAAACCTTCGTTCAATCACTAGTCAATGCTATTTTGAAGAAGCGTGCAAAATTTCAATAAGATCGGTGCATTAGTTTTTGAGAAATCGTATCCACCGACTTCAAAAATAGTGTTTTGAGAAAAATGCGAATAAAGTTTTAAGTCGAAATGAAACGAAGATTTTTTTTAACTTACATAGAATCGCCGATTCCAGCTCCATAAAGCAAAGCTCCTGCTGCAGTTGCGATGTCCAGGGCATCCTTTTGTTCCTGCTTTGATTTTTTTTAATTTTCAACCCACGTAACCCCTTAATTCGCGCACTTTTGGGACTTAAATTTTTTATTTCTCCCCTGCGAACTACGAACTTAAAAATTACGAATAAAATCATGAATAAAATTACGTAGGTTCGAACGTCTTATTTCTAATTGAACTATTTTTGTGAATTTCTGAAGAATATATTCTTTTCCGAATGACGAAAAGTAAATTGATTCATCTCGACGCCTGTCTGAAGGACCAATGTGTACGCTGTACGGTCTGCTTGTCAAAAACTTCTGGATGCGAAGTTTAAATGATATTCGTGTTGTGGGGGCGTCTCGACGACGCCAGAAACGACGCCGACGCTTCGTCCCGTCCTGTGTACACCACCGCGACGACATTAATTAATGTATCACTGGATTAATCCGCGTCACGTGCTACGAGAGATCGCGTGCGTTGCATGAGCTCGTGCAGTGAGCAAAAAGGAGAAGGGGGCGGTTAGAAACGAAAAAAAAGGCCAAAAATAACAGAGGATCGAAGTTTCTCTCTATGGAAAAGGGTATAAGAGAGTCGGACTGTTAGATGATGAGAGGGGATGAAAAAGGGGAAATGAAATTCGATCGAATACTGGTAGAATAAAAGTCCGCGTGGTTGCGGTTGCAAATAGATTTTTCTTATTTTTTGCGACCCTAGGTCATACTTAAGATTAAGATGCAACTTAAATTTTGCAACGTTTGTGATAAAACTCGGAATCTCAGGACTTTTTAAGTTAGAATTTGGTTGATGATTGTTCAGTGTCCGAGGAATTTATAATTAATGTTAAAATTGAAAAGAATTTGAAAAATGTACCAAAGTGTACCGAATAAGCACACCGGGGTCACAAGAACATTCAGTAGAATTAAGGGGTAAAGCTACGCGAAGAGTTTCAAGTTTTCAGAAAAGAAAACGAAGCGGACAATGTCAATTCGGAAGGTCAAATTTATAGATGCAGATTATAGGTAAATCGAAATGTACTATTCTTAAATGTTAATTCAAACATTAAATGCGTTTTTCTCGAAACCATGTGATTTAAAGTGGCCGGGAATGTAACTCAGCCACATATGCATCGATTCACTTGAAATTTGGAACGTATCTTTTCAGATGCATTCTCTATTAAACTACGTACGGAATTTGTGATTCGTTATTAACTTTTTTTTTAACCATTGATTAAATTTTTTAACCATGTGATTGTTTGCACAAAAATGAAAGTTTTCATTCAAATTTGCACTACCTTCGTTAAAAAAGGTATTTTCTAATTTCTATATGCGGTTCCATAGCATTTTGTATACATTTAAAAGATTTATTTGGTTTTTGTTTAAGGTTGAAAATTAAAAGAGGCAAATCTTTCCTTTGCGGTCGATTTTGATGCCGCTATTTTCAAATGGAAAATTACAAAAAAGTATTTTTGATACCCTAAAAACCATGTGTTATGAAGTTTGCTAATTCAATTTTTCACGGCTTCGATTGAACTCTTTTCAAAAAATCTCGAAATTAACCTTCTTTTGAAGAGCTAGAGTGGCTTCACCCCTTAACTGCAAGTTACTTACCGTACCGAGACACAAATAATGATTTCTCCTCTTTAACAATTAAAACTGGTCCCACGTGAAAATGAATGAGTAATTAATGAGGAGTCTGAAGAGTTTTGCACGGGTTGCACTGAAAAAAAACCTATGAGGCTCGGGTGCAATTACCATCCACGAGCGATAACATTTTAACCTTTAACAACTCGTAAATCGCTGTTTAAAGGCCAAGTGGAATTTGCCACGTTGGGTATAAATGTCATCTCAAAGTTTCTCGCCGATACGACTGCACTCGTGCCGATAGACATTTACAGATATATGAATGTCTGAATGTATGGCAATCGTCATTATGATGGAAGTTGTAAATTTATTGTAATCTCCGGGAATGATAAAAACGTGCATGGCTATCCGCGCGAATGTACATAGCTTAGTGCACTTAAACTGGAAATATGGAATGTCTAAGATTACGCACGATTTAAATTATACTCCCAATATACCCATGAAAATGTGGAAGGGACATTTCTCGCCAGGTGGTTTCTGATAGTCAATCACTGACGTAGTAGATGAAAGTAGACTGCAAGTAGAAGCTGCACCACGTGACACGAAAGTGCGAGATGCCTAAAAATGTTGAACACCGATTTCTCGAGGACGAATAATATTTAGGGCAAAATGAAATCGCCAAGTTACGTTGATCTTGTACATGCCCTCAAGTGTGACTTGGTATTACGATCTTCGCTTGCGATTAGTTCAAGTGACCAAATCGATCATTTGGGCGTTGCTAAAATTGCGAACCAACGGCTCCATTAATTATAAAAATAACTGCCGTGGCGCAATAACCTCGTGAATCCGTTTGCAATTAGTTTCAATAACTGCGAAACCGAATACGCAATAAAATGAATTAAAGATGCAATACTGTGGAGAAAAACTCAATGAATATGTACGAATGATGTGTGCGGGATTTGCGAATGAAAACTTGATGAAAAATATCAGTCCAACCAGAGGAGTTTCTCTGTACGAAAGGACAGAAGTAAATTCTGAACGAATGCTAAAAAAAAGGTTCAATGGAAAATTGTTTCATACCCGACATGGAATGCTCTGTACCATATCCTCGTGATCGGAAAGGGAGCAGGTTCGTTCTTTCCCATACCGGGAAATCGTTGCCGGTGAAACAATAAATTTCACCGCGTGTATTGACGTCGATGGCTTCGTACGGTATGAGTGAGAGAAGCAAAGCGATTGCGAGGATATCGTATGAGAGACGAATGAGAACAGTATCGTTAGACCGTGTCTACGATCAATGGTCCTTTATTGCTGATCTCGTAACTCTTAAAAAAAACTACCGGCCTGACCCTTACTTGAATTGTATATGCTCGTGGTATTATACGCAATTGATTAATCCTGGAAGTTAGTGTTCACAGTGAACACCAACCCCCAATACTTCCAGCAAGCACTTCCTTTCGCCTACCTTCGAACCCTGATCACTCTTCCGTAAATTCTCGTTACAATTGTCCGTCAACATCCATCCTCATTCTAGGATCGTCCCTTTTTCCTAACTTCTCGAACGTTCTAGTCACGCCAATATTCCACATCTATCCACTATACCTATCCTTACTAATTGCAAAAGGAAAAAAAAACGGTTTTCGGAAAACGGATTTTCGCTAATCACATCACAACATGCAAAGATTTCACGATGACTCTGAGACTGTTTTTTCGATGGTTAACAATGAAACAACGATTCGTGGACGAGAACTTTTGAAAAGATTGTCCGTCAGGAATTGTTTCATTCCTGATGGAATGTTTTGTATACTGTGTATCTATTGCGCATAGTTGGGTCGCGGTGGCGATCTCCTCAACCTCTTCGTCACCTCCTCGGACTGATATAATGACCAGTGCCCAGTGACGTTTCAGAGACCTGTTTCCGGTACGGAAACTTGTACCGGAAACGAGGACTTTATCACTGACGGCTTTGTGTGGGTGCGTGGAGCCGTATTCGGGTTGACGTTCATATACATATACACATGTTGCTACAAGAGGGCTCTGAGTGTGTCGGGCGTCTTGAAACAATTTCGTATTCTGATATTTGTATGCATATGATTTTTATGCATCGGGTAAATAAAAAAAACATTGCCGACTGATGTGAAAAATAAAACCTCATCAGCTGTATTATTTGTAAGCAATTATGGTTTTCTAAGTAGTCTATAAACAATTATGATTTCATATCGAATCGAGTGAGCTAGTTGCTAAATAAGTCGTCATTGAAGTGTATGTCGGAATTTAATTCCGCTTTATTAAGGTGTCTTCTCACTTTAGATGCTAAAAAAGGCTATTTTCATCAAAAATTTTGATAGGTCTATATTATAGACATTGATATAAAAGTTGTTGCACTTAATAAATACACTTTCAAAATACATTTAAAAAAAAAATATTCAAGTCACTATTTATAGACAAAGATGGCAGTTAAAAAAATGTCCTAAAAAATTATAGGTCTGCGCTGATGAAATCTCGGAGATGGATCATCCGAAATAAAAAAAAACAAGCGGTTTTAGATTCAGTATGTTAATGGCTATAGCGCATATCATACGATTTTTGATATATGCAAAAATAACGAAATGGCGGACATTTTTCGAAAAGAGAAAAAGATCGTGTTTTTTCGACGTTTTTGGAGAAAAAAAGAATAGTAAATATAAAAAATTTAAGAAAATCCTTTATACGCGCTAGAGCTATAGTTGTAAAGAACATGTGGTTAAAATTCCGTAAGGAACGGTTCGGTATTTTTCGAAGATATTATCAGCAAGCCGTCGAAAAAAGTTGTTTCGAGAAAAAAGCGTTTAAAGTTTGTTCGGGTTACATAAATACACAGAATTTTTTTCAAAATGTATTTCGGAAGTGTATTTATTAAGTGTAACAACTTTTATATCAATATCTACAATATAAACCTATACAAAAATACTGAAAATAGCCTTTTTTAGCGTCTAACGTGAGCAGACCTATTAACTGGTATTATTGTTTACGTCCAAAAAAAATATCATGTTATTAAGGAGTTTCGATACCAAAATCGAAAGGCTGGTAGACGATTGAAATTCATATCACCGAGAAATTAATTTAGGATGCATTAATTGTCCAAAAAATAATCCATTTCACCACATAGTTTCGGAGATTTTTAAGGATCAAGTTGAATCTTCGTCCATTTGGTAATACACGTGGCACTTCGTAAACACTAGTTATAGGGCTGTAAGGGTTTGAATAATGCTCCGATTTGAATTTAAAAAACTGAACAAACTGTGATTAGTGTTAGGAATGTCGTGTTCAAAAATTAACCGGATTCTCCACTTATTTCATTAATAATACTCGAACAGAAATGTGAGTTTTGAGCTCAAACGGTTTGTTTTCGGACATTAACGAAACTTGTAGGTTAAATGTGGCAACACCGCGTTAACGAACTTTCCCAAGTGAGGCACTCGACACAGTTAAGCATTAACTGGCGGGTATTTCAAAATAAGTCGGTGTTTGAAACGTACATATTATAACAGCATTTGAACTTTATAATAAAAAGTATTTATTTATTCTATCTACAATATTAATAAAATTTAATCTACAAGTTTCGTTAATGTCCGAAAAGAAATCGTTTAAGCTCAGCATTCACATCTTTGTTCGAGTATTATTGATGAAACAACTTGAGAAACCGGTTAATGTTTTAACACGACATTCCTAACACTAATCGCAGTTTGTTCAGTTTTTTAAATTCAAATGCCACGTGTATTACCAAATGGATGACGGTTCAACTTGAACCTCCAAAAATCTACGAAACTGTGTGGTTACACGGATTAATTTTCGGACAGTTGATACATCCTAAATTAATCTCTCCGTGATATGAATTTCAATAGTCTACAAGCGTTTCGATTTTGGTGTCGAAACTCCTTAAAGTAGTACACGCAAAAATGGCGTGCGATAGAAAGTGTTGTGATTCGATATTAATGATTTTCAGGATATCCTGCATACGTCTGTGAAATTCGAAATACATTGACCATCCTGTTATCGAGATGTTAGACTTTGAAATTGGACATAGGTCAAGTCCTGGAAAACATCATATTTCTCTTGATGACGAAAGAATGACAAACGCTCATAAAAAATGGTAGAATGATAGATGAATGTTTAACGGCTATTGAGATGAAAAAATTATCATTTTTAGGATACATTTTTCAATTTATATGTGCCCAAAGTATGAAACACGTGATGAAACGTGATCGGTCGAATGAGTTGACGCGGACGACTTGACAACGCTGCGAACGATGCGCATCGCATGCACTGTTTTTTAAAAACTTTAGTCTACAAATCATCCTTTATGGAGCTGCCGATTTTCCATTATATTGAACCTTTCATTTGTCCACTGCACGAGGTGCAAAAACTGCACTGTCAACAGCGGTAATAGGTATGGTTAGGGTAAGGGATTGATTGTGCATGCCAGCGACGTTGCCACATGTACCGACCGAATGTTCGGATGTTAGTATACGAGCATGCGTATACCAAAACTTTCTAAGTGTTACGGCAAACGGTAAAATGAGGTTACTTTAAACAGGTTTTGGATGTTTTTGTAGGTAACTTTTTTTAACATTCTAAATTCCAAATTTTCTTGATCCAATAGAACAATGTGTCCTTTGGCTATGAAATGTATAAGGAAGTCAAGCCCCAACACCCCCCACAATTTCATATATATATATATTTTTTTTAAGTCTCAAAGTAACCTCGAGTTTGGGGTTTCTTTGACACGGCATTGAAATGCAACTTATGTCAAAGATTAAGATTTGACATCATTTTGATAAAAAATAATAATATTTTATCCCTTATACGTGGAGTTAAATGAAAAAACAACGTTTTTTTTACAATCAAATTGTTATCTTTATTAGGAAAATATTTTACATAAAAATATCAAGTATCCAGGGTACTATTGTAGGCACTTAATCAATCTTATAATTATCATTGCGGTCAAAATCAACTTTAGCAACATTATAATAAACTTGAACAACAAATATGAGCAACAATAGAAAAAAAGTTCACTGCGCATACATTTAAACCGTATTTTTGCGCTCTGTTAAAGTAGCCCCGAAAACTGTCAAAGTTACCCTTACACCCGTATTCATAGTCGTTCCTTAAGAAATAAGGCCTCCTTGTTCTTTGTTCTGAACAAAGAATACAGAGTAAGGATTCCTCAAGGAACGACGATGAATGCGGGTCTTAATCTCAATTTAACCCCGTTTTACGGTATGTCCCGGGCAAGCCGATCTAAAACTTATTGTCAATTAATTTCCTATGTGATTTTTTAAACTTTTAAATACTAAGATATTCTACGTTCGTAGTTTGGAAGGAGGCAAATTCATAACTTTTTCACTTACTGCTCATTTAAAAACATGACCGTATGTTTTCTTTTGAAGTTTTGTCTCGCGCGTATTCCCTGAAGATAAGAATGGCAAACTTCACATAATGATGTTCAAAATATGACTAAAAATCGTCAATTAAACAACAACAACAAAAAACGAATTACCAAAAAGAACTATACCCGTGGGACCGGAATTGAAATGATAAACTTTTCATTTTAAATTAACTCGTACAGTCCTGCCTCGCCCAAAAAAAACAAAAATTGCTGATTTGTCGATTATGCGCCACTCTATATATGTGTATGCATAAATCACGGCATATATATGTATATAAAGATCGTACCGTTAACCGGGGAGTCAGGGACGGGAATGCAGATATTTTACAATAAATATCCGGCCGATAAGCTGTACACGAGATCCCCTTCGGTCGGCATGAAGCGTTGCGTCGACTCGGTATGTCGCGCATATATATAAATGTATATGCTATAAATGCATATACTTTTTTTTTCATGCACATAGACGCAAGCTCGCACACGCGAAATTTATCGCTGACGAATGGCCGCTCGAGTTCTTTTTTTCGCTAGGAAATAGCTCGTTAATCTTTCGAATTATTCTCGCGTCCAGCCTAGCATTCGCAGAGCAAGAGGGTGGAGAGGCGAACCAGCGACGCTGCTGGCCGAGGGAGGTTTGTGAATAAAAAGACGAGGGAGAGATTGGGAGTTAGCGCACATGAACTCACACCAAGCCGAGTTCAATAGGACTTTTCTTCCTTCCACAAACTATTTCCAATGCCAGTCGAAATAGTACAGTAGAAAGGCGAAAAATAAAATGAAACAAAAAATCATGGAAAAAGAAACATTTGGAAATGCAGCGAATAGTTGGTCATGGGTGATCACTTTTTTCCCTAAACGCTCTGGACCTATAACTTGTAATGAGCATATGTGATGCGATGATATTGAAGTTTGCAGCGTTGGAGCACAATGAAAGTTTCGCTTTTTTTGCAACATCTGCCCTCCACAATCACTCAAACGTTTTTCAGAATCCTTGTAGAGAACCTCAGCCTAAATGTGTAAGAAAAGTATCTAGTTGATGAGGAAAATGAGGAAATAAAACAGAATTTTCGTTGCATTCCAACGTTGCGAACTTCAACATCGTGTGATGGGAGTATACCCTTTTGAATCTTAATGCACACGTGTATGCCTTCTATTGAGTCGGTTAGACTCTCATTTGATATCTCATATTCCGTTCAGCAGTGCACACCCGCAGGTAAAATTAAAATCGAAAGTAAAAAATGTCGAATACAATTTTGGAGGCTCGTCGTCTGAAGCGACTTCACTTTGATCTTGAATTCGACTCGTCTCGTCAGCAGTTCACTCCTTGCTAAAGTATATCTTCAGCTGCTTCATTAAAAAAAGCGTGCCTATATAAATATATATTCATATATATTTCTGTGTGTGTGCAACATTTGAAAGCCTCGGCAGTTTGTCTTTCATCGCTCCGTAGAGAAATTCCAGCCATGATCTCTCTTTCTGTCGACCTCTCAAAAACCATATCTCCATCCGTAGTAGTTTTTTGCTTTTTTTCTATACACCGTTTTCACAGTGTTACCGTGACTCTAGTACCTCTATACACAGGCAGATAGCGTTGATCCAAGTCGAAACCGTTTTCGTTTTTTTTTGGGCCTTCGTATAGCTCGAAAAGTCGGGGTCGAGCACGCGCTCGGTCTGTAGGCGAGTATTGCAAGTTTGTCGTTCCAATTCCGCACCGGGAAATAAGGGTGATGTGGTGGGGTTTGAAAATGGCGGGCGAAGAGTACGGATCTTCATCCATCCCTCGTCTATATCGTCTTCTCGCTCAATTCGTCATGCTCGTGGAGTCTCGAGTTCACTCTTTACACGTTATCTCATCCTTCTCCCGTATTTATATCCATGCATATAAGTCTGTGTGTGTGTGTGTCTATGTATATATATATATATATATATCTAGACACACACACACACAGCTTTGTATGCATGGATATTATATATATATACATATTCGCTCATATTTATATATTTAGGAAGGATACCGCGAGGGAATGGAGCGCGTCCTGGCTGCATCCGACACGGCAGTCTTGTAGTTTCGAAACAGCTCTCCAATTTTAATGAGACCCGTCTATTCCAACCTCCCCCCTCCTACCTCTTTAAAATTCCCTGATTCTGTCTCCGCGCGTTACTCTGCTTGCCTTTGTGTAATTATATTTTGATTCCTTCGAGCTATGCGAGATATATACGTATGCAAGTATGAAGTCTGACATTATGCCCTCGCCCGCGAGCACTGTTGCGGTACGCTTTCTTGCGCTCGTTTCTCGAATGCTAATACCTCGTGCCGCCACTGCTAACAATATATAATGCTTTGTATATATTTGGGTGTTTAGGAAAAATTATGAAGCAAGAAAAAAGGCGGTGAATCAGTAATATTGTGTTCGAGATATTTTCGGTTCGGCGGGGATAATGAGAGATCGATTGGCTAGGAGTTCTAAAGCGCGAATTGTATCCTGATGGTTCGTAAATCATTTTGTAGAGTCGAGGATTCGTTGTTGGAGTCGACCTTCAACTGTGAAACAAACAAAAGCAATGGCGATGAAGCGCTATCGATATTGATTTTAACTGTATTAAAGTATTCGTTTCGCGAACTCGAATATTTAAGGCGTTACCCCCACTTGTAGCGCAAAAAAGGCCTTTTTCATGAATTTTTTTTCAAGAAAACTACAAAACTTTTTTAATCGATCAATATACCATCTTAAAGAACACATCTTGAAGAACTTACAGTAATTTTTTTTATTGAAAAATATTACATTGTTTAGTGGCAAATGGCCGTCAATGAAATAATGTTTTTATATACACGGTTTGCGGTGACCAACATTGCGGCGAAGTGGATCATCTGAAAAAAAATGCGGATGGATTTAGTCAAATATAAGTATAAACTAGTCTTTAATCGAAGGATTTTAAAAAATATTCATTTTTCACAATATGGCGGACAGTCAAAGTTATTGGTTCGATTTTAACGAAAAAAAACGGCCGTTTTTTGGCTATAAAACGGCCATTTTTTTCGAAAAAAAAATCGAACGATTAAAGACTACATTTTTATGTATTAAATAAGCCTGCAAAATTTCAAGAAGATCGGTTCATTAGTGTTCGAGTAATTTTGGTCACCGACTTCAGAAATGCCATTTTGAGAAAAGCGCGTTTAAAGTTTCAATTTCAGTTTACACGAAGAAAATATTTTTTTTTGTAAACTTACATAGAGTCATTTATTCCGGGCATCAAATAAAAACTGCACTTCAAATTGCACTTCAAAAAAATGCATAATCAAGGAGAGATACATACCGGTATACTGGTAAAATTTCAAGCCAAGTTATCGAACTTTTAAGGTAAATATTGACACACTCAAAATCGTCTCATCAACGCTAGATGCGTGATATAAATTGTTTACGCGTGTAAAAAGATCTAAAGATTCCGTAACGACAATAAAAACAAGGGGTCATCGAATGTTTAACCGAAATTTAACACCGAAAATTTTAATGATAAAACTTAGAAAAATGTGCCTAGGAGAAGAATTTTCATAGCCGCGACTTTTCAGAGAAAATTAAAAAATGTCTAAAACAACCGAATTTGCGCGAAGTATCTTAATTCCAGTTTACTGTTGGATAATTTCATAATGACTTATTTTTATTAAGCGCCATTGCAATTTAGTCAATGATTCAGAAGGGCCTCGTGCCCCCACAAAATACGGCTCTCTGCGAAAGGAATACCTTCAGGCAGTATTGGTGCTTAGACCGCTGTTTTAGAGGTGTTTTAGGATGGAATAACGTGCAAACTGTTCGAGTTATGTTTCTGAAATTTTTTACAGATGTTTATTGATCGTTCAAGAATATGTGGAAATAAAAGCAAAATTCATTTTCATGTACTTTTGTACGTTTGTTTACAACGGTGCCCGGAAAATGTCTCCAACTGGCAATCAGTGTTGTGGACGTTGTACGAATTTAAAAAAAATATGGTTAATCTGTATGAGTGGTGTGATGTTTCGTACCAGATTCGGCAAAAGAATGTACGAAATCGCGGAATGCTAAACTTTGATATTAATTTTTCCTATTTTTCTGACCATTCTACGATGAGTTATAGAAAGAAAAAAAAATCGGCGAAATTCTGCTGCCAACGTTGAAAAACAGTCAACTGAAGGTGCATGCCAAATCTGAGCTCAATCGGGTAATTGGTTATCGAGATATCGCGATCGCCGATTTGATAAGCATAGTTTCGAGAAAAATGAGTTTGAAGTTGATGCGTCTTGCCCGCGCTCCTCGAGCGTACTTATTATAATTTTTATAACTTTTCACATCTCACTCACAACAAAGTAATTACCATTAAAAGGTTTTCGGAGACGTATTCAGGCAAAGGTCTGTAGCATAATAAAATAAAGTGTTAAAAAGCAATTTTTTAATTGTTCTAGACGACAATAATGCCTTAAGGTGGTACGTCACATATTAAAAAAAACTGCTTTGCAGTTGGCAATTCTCGAGGCAGATTCTTAACCAAATGCTTAAGAATAGGAAATAGAATTATAGGAAACTTTATTTTTAACTGTGTTTTTATAATATTATTCACTATGTCAACCTCATTGTTTTTAAAGAAGTTTGATTTTAACCTTTTTTTGCAAGAAAACGAAATTTTTTTATCGTGTACTTTTTAAAATCTTGTGCAAAATTCAAGAATCTTGCTAATTTTTCTCTTCATATTACAGGTTCATATAGTAGACAATATTATAAAATTAAATATTATTCAACTTTGGATAAAAAAATTCCGATAGCTATTTTACCATCGGATATACAATCGAACAACTCCAGCAGCATGGCTGTTTTTCTAGAAAAACATTATCGCTTTTCAGGAGAAAAAGATATTATATTTGAACTGTACAATAAAACATGAATCAATGTTCAAAGTGATTGTTTTTATTTTCCCTGTGAAAAAAGGTGCAAAATGTTGTATTTTTCGGCCTGCAAAGCCAAGATCCTTAAGAAAAGATTCGAATTCGCACAGGTATAAATGTCACTCTCGTAATTACGGAGGTATGAAAAGCTCGACATCAATTTCGACTCTAGCCCTGTATATAGTGTTATATTCGTCTAGAGTCGAAATTGTCAGTAGAAATATGAAAGAAAAAACATTCAGCCATTACGTAATTTGGTTTTTTTAAAATATCGTGTAGGCGCTCGGGGCTACGTTTACCACGAGATATAGATGAGATACACAAAAGTATATGAGATATTCGTATATCGCTTCCATTCCCGTTGCATATTCATAATTATTTTGCTTTGCGCAACGAGGGGCATCCAAGGCTGACGCGTTCGAGCTCTCTTCTATCTCTACGATGGCTATTGTTCTCGAGAAATCGGTGGTTGTGTGCCAGAAGGTGGTGATGGAGGACGAGGAGAGAAGGAAGGCGCGCATTTAGAAAGAAGCTTCCAGGCGAGAGGAGCCAAGAGAAAGGAGTGAAAAGCAAGTACGGGATAAGGGTTTGTTCGGTATGAACACATAGTGTGGGCGCTTTCTTTTCGCTTGTATGTGTGTATGCGGCTAAGAGGAAGATTCGGGAAAGAAGAGAAGGCTCGGGAGTGTATACGAAGGGAGCCAAAAAGCTTGAGTGAAAGAAAACAAAAAATGGACAGAGAGAGAGAGAGAGAGAGAGAGAGACAGAGAGACGTAGAGAGATGGAAAAGAAAATAACGCGAGGGACAAACGGTGTGCAGTGAGAAAAGAAAAGGGCGAGTGTGGCAAAAACGACGCACATCGCGGGAGAAGAGTGGTACTATATACAGGATGTCCCAGAACTGAAGGTAGCCCTTGAAATGGGCGATAGGGAGTGAAATTCTGAGTCGATTGATATAAGTATGTATGGGTCTCAGATCAACCCCTGAATTATTATTAATTTTTAAAGGCGGGCCAATCAGGTGCGCCCGACGAGCCAGCGTCGATGATACGCGCGCACCTGATTGGCCCGCCTTTAAAAATCAATAATAATTCAGGGGTTGATCTGAGACCCATACATACTTGTATCAATCGACTCAGAATTTCACCCCCCACACCCCATTTCAGGGACTACCTTCAGTTCTGAGACACCCTGTATACATACTATAGAGCACATGAACAGCAAAAGGAGAGTTGCCCATAGTCCGTACGGTCGTGTTCACTCGCGCTCTAGAGCAAGAGCTTTTCCTGAGCGAAAACGCGAAAGGGTCGAGAGAGAGGGGGGGGGGGAGGACAGAAAAAGTGGCGAACAACGGGAGGAAGCCGCGCAAGGATTCGCACAAGGGGCAGGCACTGGGGAAATAAGGTAATACGTGGGGCTTTGTTTCGATCAGCGAGAGACCGGAGAAAAAGAGAAGGAGATAGAGGGTCCGATGCACGCGGAAAAGAGAGCGGAAGGTGAGAGACGCATCCGATAAAAGGAAGTTGCGCTCAAACTAAAGTTACACACACCCATGTAAATAAGTATACACACAGTGCTGTGAGTATGATAATATTGTCGAGTTTTGTGCACATTGTGCAGAAGATGGTCCACGCTCGCGAATTGTTATCCAGTATAAGGTTGAAAAAAAAAGAAAATCTCGCACCGCCGAGCCCGGAAGAAGAATATCGCTAGGGAATTCGCGAGGCATGATAGGGTCGTAAAGTCTGAAAAAGGAACGGGTGGGGTTTTGCGAAATGGAGCGAGAAAAAAATCCTTCGGGAATTTCCGGCGCAACGTAAATACGATACCTTGAATAATAATGATAAAGTGAAATCGTAAAAGAGTGAACAAAAAATCAGCCCGGTATTTCGTGAAATTCTTGACGGACTAAGTTTATAAAATGCGAAAAAATTATACGGCAATCCGCGGAAGAGGATCGTCGATTTTTTCATGTACGCAAATCGGAAGTCGCGATGACGCGAATCATTTCTATGCACACGGCGTGGCAAAACTACTCAGAAAGAAATGATTTTTTTAATCAACTAAATGCGATATATCTGACGGATTTTTTCTTTGTAACTTAATTTTTATTATTATTCATTTCGTCATTATACAACGCTTTGTGCTTATTATATAATATCTCATACTCGTGTGATAACTTAATTTAGATTGCCAAACACCAAAATAATCAGACGTAAAGAAATTGTTATACTTGTTTTGAAGTAAACTTGTAATTTCTTTTTAAGAATCGTTATAGTTTTTAAATTATTTAAAAACATATTTAAAGTAGGTGGAACAAGAGACGGCTCTCCGTCACATTCTAAGCGGGAACATCGTGTTGTATAGTAATTGCATTTTTAATAACCTCAAAACCTAAGCGTTGCAATTTATTATGAAAATCCAGTTGCTGAATGAATTTGAACTCGTCGTGTCAATTTCACCATATTATCGCAACAAAGTCTGGCATTTGCGTACAAAAACGAGAAACATAAATATTCCCTGGCAGCATGAACAAGGTTACGAGACTTGAATAAAATATCATTAGAGTCAAATATATGTTTATTAATGAAAACTCGTAGCCTATTATGGAGAAACCACTCACGTGTTTACGTTGAATATTTAATTTCAGTGTAGTAAATAGAAGTCTATCTATATTTTAGTTCAATAAAATTAATTACAGCTACACGAATGTCTATTCTCAACACCAGATGTAAACAATTCAGGTATTAGGTTGAAGTCAATATATATACTGTAACGTTGCGTTACGACAATCGAGATTCGTGAGAGGTGAGGCAAGCGGGCTGGCGTAGCTCAGTGGTCGGAACAGTCGACCGGCAATCGAAAGGTCCCGCGTTCGAATCCCGGCCCAGAAGCGCAGCGCATTTTTTTCTCGGATTGGAGTTTGGAGTTTTTTCGGGGGACTACAACACTCATTCAATATTAAACAAAAAATTAGTAGATCGAAATTTAAACAAAGTTATACATAATTCAAAAAAACCATTTCTGCCGGTGTTTTTTGCCCCGATTTATCGATCATAAACACCGCGATATATGATGATTATTGATCATCCGTTCATGTGGTCGATAATCACATCAACAGATTTTCGGTTCCACTCTATTACGAAATTAAATAATAGTCCACTATCGGCCATACAAAGATTCATTAAATTTATTTTTCAGTAGCGATCACTATCCCATTCCATTCGTTTTGAACACGAACGTGAGTTCCTTCCATGCAGAAAGTAGGCAATCTTAGTCAGAGGTATTTCGACAATCCAGGAGACACAGCCATTGTGTTGGTAAAGAAAAAAAAACAGCCAGTTTACACGATTGTCTTCCAAACATGTTGAGGACTCGAAAAAATTTGATCAAAGTGTGAGCGATCTATCGGACCACGTCGTAGCCTGATCGCAATGTGTTCGGAAACGAAGCAAGTTCTAAAGCAAAAGTGACGAAACTATTTACTTTGCGAAGCAGCTTTAAGGGAGAACCCCGCTAAAATTTTCGAAAACACTTACAAAAAACCGTTCTAACCTTAAAAAATATTATGCATATTCGTTTATAGCTGAAAAATAGTTTTAAAGTGGTTTTCGAGCTACTTTTGAGGGGCGTCACCGAGCGCTGAAAAGCGCCTTCGCCGATCGGTAGACGCCGTTAGAACCAGCTACACAAAATACCGTCCAAAAATTTGATCCTGAAGTAAAAACTGTTCCGAACGAAGATCACGTAACCCACCGACTCAAAAAGCTTCCACGCTTCAGCAATGTCACTCGTATATTTGCTTCCCAATGGGTACCGCAAACTTCAAACACGTTTTTCTCAAAATCGTGTTTTTGGAATCGGCACGAAGCAGAACTCGAACAATTTTCGTCCAATTGACTTGAAATTTTAACTGTAGCTTCTTAGATTGCTTTAACAGTACGAGCATTTTTTTTTCGATTAATTGAAAATTGTCAAACAAATATCACTGTTAATATAAAAATAATGGTCGAAACAACGAACTTAAAAAAAAACTCATCTCTTTTTTAAATTATTTTTCAATTTCTCCCCGTACTTGACTGCTAAAACAAATATAATTAACGACAATATTTCACTCTTAGTTCAAGGTCTGAATTTAGGACAGTTCTACTGCGTACCACAGAGAGGGTTGGCCGCGGGTGTGCCGCCATTTTGTATTCTTACGACAAATACATTGTTTTGACACTTTTCAATATATTCCTCATAAAACCTAAAAGTTCTTTTGACCATGTATTTGATTCTTTTCTTAAAAAAAAATCCATCGAAAACGGTCAAAAATGGACAGTGGTGTCCTCCGTTAAGGGGTTACCCCCACTTGCGATTTTGAAAAAATCGATTTTTTTTTATTGCATTTTTTTGAAGTATAAGTATCCGGGCCCATACTTCTGTATGGGCCCGGAATAGATGACTCTATGTAAGTTTACAAAAAAATATTTTCTTCGTGTAAACTGAAATTGAAACTTTAAACGCGTTTTTCTCAAAATGGCATTTCTGAAGTCGGTGACCAAGATTACTCGAACACTAATGAACCGATCTTCTTGAAATTTTGCAGGCTTATTTAATACATAAAAATGTAGTCGTCAATCGTTCGATTTTTTTTTCGAAAAAAATGGCCGTTTTATAGCCAAAAAACGGCCGTTTTTTTCGTTAAAATCGAACCATTAACTTTGACTGTGCGCCATTTTGTGAAAAAAGAATATTTTTTTAAATCCTTCGATTAAAGACTAGTTTATACTTATATTTGACTAAATCCATCCGCATTTTTTTTCAGATGATCCACTTCGCCGCAATGTTGGTCACCGCAAACCGTGTATATAAAAACATTATTTCATTGACGGCCATTTGCCACTAAACAATGTAATATTTTTCAATAAAAAAATTACTGAAAGTTCTTCAAGATGTGTTCTTTAAGATGGTATATTGATCGATTAAAAAAGTTTTGTAGTTTTCTTTAAAAAAATGCATGAAAAAGGCCTTTTTTGCGCTACAAGTGGGGGTAAACAAATCGTAATTCAATATCTCAGATTTGTAAAGGCGTGCGGAAATTTCGTCCAAAGAACAACGATAGTGGCAAAGATTGAACGATCAACACGTTGCAGTCATTTGATGGCACTTTATGTCAATCTTCCTGGTTTTATAAAATAGAACTTATTATTGCAAAAAGAAAGATGATCCTCGTGTGTCGCGAACTGTAAAATAAGATATGAATCTCGAGCACGATCGATTAGCTGTAATATCCACGACCATAAACGGGACCGTGCCTCGTATTTTCCCTCTTTCGTTTTATTCACTCTTCAAGTATAGAGATGCACTGGCTACCCTTTATCTCATCCACCTATACATATATATGTACTTTATACCCCTTTGCTTTCCTGTCCCTCTAATGTCTTAATCTTCCGTGTGTGAAGAATTGGGCTGCGCCAAATGAAATTTGCATAGTCGTTATATCCTCCACCAGTTCCCTCTCACTCCAAAGCGGAGCCTTTACGAGGGTCTCTCGCACGTTGAAGGAGTGCGCTCTCGTGTTCGCTAGTTCCCACGACCCACGAGGAGAAGCACCTTTGCACACAACGTAAAAGCTCTCGCATGATGAACGAACCACACACGTGACAGAGAGAGAGTGAGAGAGAGGGAAGAAAAGTGCTCCGTTGTTCGCCCTTTATTTCATGGTGCACACGTTCATAATCGCTTCTCTATCATATTTCGCTGAACGAATTGTAACACTCCCCATGATATATATAAAGATATACAGGCGAGATATGGCTGAACCAGAAAAGTTTCATTCAAGATTACGTTAGCGCTCAAATTGTGTCAGAGGTTGGTGTACATTGGTATCATTATTCGCGTAGTCAGTTTGCGAATGCACCCAGGTGCAGTTCAACGTTAATACGATAATGTACGGCGAGTAGGATGGTACAAATTCGAGCTCTATTTTTATCCTTCTTCTCATCATCCAATTATCTTCTTTAAAGAATAAAAAAAATTGTCGCGGAAGCTGCGAGCGGTCAAAAAATATTTAGTGGTCGCTCAAGGTTTTCGAAATTCAGAATTTCCGCCGAAAAATTAATCTCGCATGCGCTATAATTCCTTTTAGCATAAAAACAAAATAAACAACGAAGTGTTACATTTTTTGAATAATTTATTATAACAGTTGATAACAAACAACAATTAGACGATATGTGTTATTATGTATTATTGTATTATGGCGTCGCTCGTCACTGATACGATTGGTCCGCACTTTGACTAACGAGATCAAATGTGGGACACATTACGATGCACGGAAAACAGCTGCCCTTTCAGTTTTACGTATAAAACGACCTATCATTTTGTTTACGGACAAGAGCTCTAAATAATTATTTTATGAGCACAACGATTATAATTCTTGCGTTAGATGTGTGAGGTAAATTTGAAAAATCTGTTTCTAAAGAAAAAAAGATCAATTGTATTGAACATTCTACAAAGCGTCAAATTTATGAGTGAGAAAAGTAAAAAAAAATTGGCGAATATTGAAAATTTCGAAGCTCTTGAGCGACCACTAAATATTCATTGGCCGGCTAGAACTTCCGCAAGGTTAATTTTACCTCGCTTGAATTGTACGCTTTATAGAGCGTACAATTCATAGGTGAGAAGTAGACGAAAAAAATCGATTTTTTAATGAACATTTGAATTCTTGGGAGGCTTGAGTGACCTCTAAATATTTTTTGTCCGCTCGCAGGTTTCGCGACACTTTTTTTTTCGAAGAAAATAATTGAATGGTGAGAAAAAGGAAAAAAATAGTGCTCGAATTAGTGCCACCCTAACAGAGAGTCATGTGGACATAAAATAATACAATCAATTGTACAGACATATATAATATTGTCGTAAAATAATAAATGAAATGAACTATATTATTGTAACATTATTTGGCAATTATCCAGTAATCGAAAGTTTTGCAATTATCTGAAGTGTCCGGAAACTTTTGGCCGGTAGTGTAGATTTATAACAAAAAATGTAATAAATTTATTTTTGCATGTTGGCCGAACATCTGAGCCTTCGCCGAATTGCTCATCACTTTTGTTCCGTTTCCATTCGAAACGTCGCTCTGCGCTCATTCTTTTCGTAGTCGTATTCTCTTTAAAATGCCATTTGATGCATCGAGCTTCGATTATTCTTCGATTTTTGGCAGAATTTCAAATACGGACCGTCGATTTTCGCGACATTTTTCATACCCTTTATCGATTATTTTTCAAGTGCACTTTCCGGGAAAACTAATCGAGATATCGGGACGAGTCAACCAGTATTCTCTAAGTCTACCAAAATCCCTTTCGGAAACCGCCCAATAAGTCTCCGTGACTAAAATAGAACCACCGCTACGACTATTTGAAATTTCACGACCTTTACGATTTTGCAAGTGGCCAAAAGGATCGAAAATGTTCATTTTTCGACTTTTACACAATTTCAATTCTGTCTAATGAAAAAATTCTCCGCCGATTACAAATATCAGAGAATTTTTTTTCATCCTGTTTCCATACACGTTTTTTGCATGCACGCTTGCCCATTTTTTCGTGTATCCATGTGTATCCATGTGGAGTGGGTTACGTTGATAGCAGGTATGTTGGTCGCCTCATGGGGGGGGATCGGGAATCAGCAAGGGCGTGGTACGTTGCTATAGACATAAATGGCATATGTATATATGACAAAACGCATTGGCCAGGTCAGAAGGTTCGGTAGAGCCGCCGTGTTGAACCGATAAGGGCTTGCCAGCAGAGGGCGACACGAACGCGAGAGATCGAAAGTAGTTGTGGGGGTTCAGAAAGCGAAGTGAGAGTCATAGATGCTGAAGAGGAAGAGAGACGGCAACAAATATAGAGAGGGAGCGATAGAGAAGAAGAGCGAGCAAAAGAGATAGAAGAGAGAAGAGACTAGGCCTTCTAGGACTGCATAGTCGACTCGCGAGACCGTTAACGACTATGTAAATTGACGGGTCTATTTATTCATCGTATCGAAACAGAGAGTCGGAGGGAGGGGGGGATGATAGAGAGAGAGAGAGAGAGAGA
The DNA here is from genome assembly GCA_944452715.1 of Ophion slaviceki. Classification (NCBI taxonomy): domain Eukaryota; kingdom Metazoa; phylum Arthropoda; class Insecta; order Hymenoptera; family Ichneumonidae; genus Ophion; species Ophion slaviceki. The sequence goes on along the minus strand of OX101786.1, from coordinate 25,846,745 downwards.
GAGAGAGAGAGAGAGGCCGAGCTGGCGTTCACTCTGCACTGTGAGATGAAGACATCGAGGCCAATTTTCGGAAGGGAAAGCTTTCTCCCCCATACTCTCTTGATTGTTCAACGTGAGAGAATGAAGAAGAGAAAGAGAGTAAGGCAAAGAGAGAGCGCGAGAGAGGGAGAGAAAAGCGCTCTCTCGAGCTGAGCTTTTCTCTTTTCGTGTCTCTCGCGGCTTGTTCGACTCTGTCGAGTTCAACCCTCGTTCGATTCGACGTTGCATAGCCTGCGGGGCATCTACATATATAACCGTCAGCCAATTATGCTAATATCCCATTAACGTTCGATTCGTTATTCCTCTCGGACGCTTCCGTGTCCCGGAGTACTATACGTGTATACATGGATATGTATATATATAATCAACTTATCGGAGGAAATATATGCATGCGTAATCGAGGAAATTGAAGGGCCGAGGTAAGTTTTAAATAAATATGAGGTAATCCACATGAATTACAAGGATTCGTGATTAAACGAAATTTTAGAGTCTCATCGGGAAACAAAACTTGGCAAATGTCGATGTGGGGATGCTTTTTATGCTATTTGACGACTCTAGGATATTCACTCGGTTCTAAATAATCGGATTCTATTGATGAGTGTTAAATAAATATAAGATAAGTTTTAAATGAATATGAGGTAATCCACATGAATTGCCAGGATTCGCGATTAAGGGGTCTTTTCACTTTAGACGCCAAAAAAGCTATGTTAATGATTTTTTTGATAGGTTTTTATTATAGATATTGATATAAGAGTTGATACACTTAGTAAATACACTTTCGAAATACATTAAATTTTTTAAATTTATTTATTCAAGTCACTATTTATAAACGAAAACGGTAGTTAAAGAAATGTCCTAAAATTGTAGGTCTGCGCTGTTGATGAAATCTCGGAGATGGATCATCCGAAACACAAGAAACCAAACGTTTTCAGACTAAATATGTCAATGGCTATAGCGCATTTCATACGATTTTTGATATATGCAAAAGTAACAAAATGGCGGACATTTTGCGAAATACACAAAAACGTGTTTTTTTCACCCTTTTTTGGAAAAAAAAGAATAGGAAATATAAAAATTGAAGAAAATTCTTGATACGCGCTATAGCTATAGTTGTAAACAATATGTGGTGAAAATTTCATAGGGAATGGTTTAGTATTTTCGAAGATTTTCTGAACAAGCCGTCGAAAAACGTTGTTTCGAGAAAAATGAGTTTAAGGAGGTTGGAGCGATAGCCACAATCCAAGGTTAAAATTAGTGAAAAATACATGTTATTGTTTAGACTTTACTGAGTCTTTACGAATATTTGAAATTTTTTCACCACCAAACACTAGAGATAAAAAATAGTTTAATGTGTGTAATTTAACGTGCGGTCAGATGGGCAAGATTTTCAGACTAACGGTTGTGTAATTTTTCTTTGTTATTTAGCACCAAGATAAATCATTTCAACAATGGATTAACGCAAATTAAACCTTTGTAAACATTAAAAAAAAAAGAATCTTGTCCATCGTAAACCATGAGCCAATAATCTCGTGACGTAAATATGAATAGGCATAATTATAAATTACTCAAAATTTCATTGTGAATTATATAAAACATTCGAATCGTAGTTTTTTTTGTAATAATCATCGTTAATGTCATACTTTTTCAAGTTGGTAGTAACACAAAAGTTTTTCTAATTTACGTAATAAATATATTAAAATGCAGAATAAAATGCAGAAAATATATTAAAATGCAGAATTATATATTTTAAAAAATTAGCATATACAGAATAAATCTGTACCCCGTATGCATTTTTTTGAGGTTCATCGAAAAATAAAAAAATAAACCATCATTTGACTTACCTGAATCGCTCCAACCTCCTTAAAGTTTGTTGGGGTTACATAAACACATACATTTTTTTAAATGTATTTCGAAAGTGTATTTAATAAGTGTAACAACTTTTATATCAACATCTACAATATAAACCTGTCAAAAAATCATGAAAATAGCCTTTTTAAAGCGTCTAAAGTGACCCCTTAAACAAAATTTTCAAGTGTCATTAGGAAACCAAACTTGGCAAATGTTGATGTGGGGGTGCTTTTGCTACTATTTGGCGACTCTAGGATATTCACTCGGTTCTAAATAGTCGGATTCTTCATTTTCAGTTTTTCTTAATTTTTACAAGTATCAAAAATTACTCTGCAGATTTACGTTGTAAATCCCCAATGAGGATTCTAAAAAACATTTGGGTGATTTTCGTATACGAGAACCTTGAAAAATGTTGGGCAATAAAAGAGAAACCATTCTCATTGCATTCCAACGATGCAAATTTCATCATTCATTTATCGTCGGATCAATTGTTTCGCAGAATCAGATATGGAAAGTCAGATGAATTCTTTCGTCTGTATCGCAAAGTTTCTTGATCGATTTCGAGACTTTTGCTGATTAACTACATACGTGCAAATTTACATTTGTGCATGTATGTGTGTATATTAGGGTGTGCGGAAAAAAATCGATACTTTTTTTTCGGTTGCATCCACCAAAAAAGGTGCATTAAGGTAAAAAATGAAGAATCCTCGAAGGAGAGCTCAAAAAAAATTATTTCGAATGGCGCATTGCATTTGAATATTTTCCATAAGAATAACCCAGGAAAATATTGGGATTTCTGAATGTGGTAGTGCAACTCGTCAGAAAAAAATCACACAAAGATGTCATTAACATATTCTCATAGAGAATCGAATTTCCAACAGAAAAGTTTTTACGAAAAATTAGCTCAGAACTATATAAAATAATTCAAAAGGCTGTAAAAATCGAATTTTTGGCTTTACGAAAAAACTTTTTGGGGTTTTTTTTTGTAGAGAATATTCTGCTCTAACATACAATTTGCATGGAATCGTACTCAAAATATTTCTCTGATGCAAAAAAGAATCAAGTACAACAAGAAATATAAAAGAAACGACGTCCATCATTGATCGTGTTTCGAAAAGTTTTATTCAATGAATTTGGTTTAATAAGATAAAATAATTTGTTTTTACATTATAATGCTTGATAATCATCGTTCCTTTTTTTAAGAGTCTGTTTGTTGCAATTAGGGTATTTCTGTCGATGATTTTGCACTACGCCCAATAAATATTGTAGCTGCTCTTCGTTTTTTGTTAATGAACCGTTCTATGCTTCTATCAAAGTGACACCACGTTCGGCTACGTTATTAACGACTTTTGGATTAAAAAAAATCTAAGCAACTCAAATAAGTGGCATTTCCCGGCCATAATTCAATATTTACTCTCAAAAAATCATGAGGTAAATTGGATGTTTGAATGGAAAAGAAATAAGGATTCTTGAGTAACGAAATCGCTTATGTCTTTTTTCAGTAATATTTCCCAATCATTTTTTTTTAACAATTACTCACTCGGAAGGATTTTTGGATTGTTCTCGAGATTGCAGAGCTTGTACCATTTTTGCCTTCACACTTATCGGCACAGCATTGTCGAAAAACGACAAAGCAACAATTTTCTCGTTAAAGTACCAGAAGTGACTAGCTATTTTTTTCGAGGCAGCCTCCCCTACTACAGGATTCACTTCGCAATAACGAATGAAATTTTGTAGCAGTGACAGGTCTTGATTTGGGGCCAAAATGGGGAAAAAATGTCGCGGTGTCCCGTTCGTGGCGCTAGTGCGAAGCTTGTAATTTTGCACTACGAGCTACCGCATGCTGCCGCCAGGTGGCAGCGTGTGCTATGGCGCGCACGTCGCTTAAATAATAAAATTTAATTTCAGACAGCGATACCACTTGAACGGTTGTTCTAAGCTAATTGTTCGTAGGAACTTTTTTTGTAGGGAATTCAATTCTCTATCAGAATATCGTAATGACATTTTTGTGAGATTTTTTTCTGAAGAGTTTTACTACGACGTTCAGAAGTGCCAATATTTTCCTGTGTTATTCTTATGGAAAGTATTCAAATGCAATGCGCCGTTCGAAATAATTTTTTTTTGAGCTCTCCTTCGAGGATTCTTCTTTTTTTTACCTTAATTCACCTTCTTTTGGTGGATGCAACCGAAAAAAAATATCGATTTTTCCGCACACCCTAGTGTGTGTATGTATATATATGGGTATGCGTGTATGTATATATATATAACAATTAGAGCTAGCCACGTAAGCACCCTTATAGTTGGTTCCAGAAGCTTCTATAGAGGTGCGTCGAGTTCCGGGGAGTGATTGGAGACGGTTGTAGGTAAAAGTTGTACTTTTTTTACTCTGGGATGCACTCGGAAAACGACGACTCAGTGGAGACCTCCTTCGAGCCGGAAAAACGTTTTCCCCGGAGACCCGCGTGGATCTCGTCGTAGCCTACTCGATTCGTTTCTATCTCTTTCTCTTTTTTCCTGCTCTTCTCGGGGCACATAAAAAGGTAATGGGCCGCGGTAGCGTCGCACGACTCGTCTCTAACGACCGGACCTTTAACCTCTTTCCGATCCCGAAGACGCTGAAGCTTCTCGTTCTCTCTTCACCCCCGCCTATCCGCGACCTTTTATTCTTTTTTTGCACTACTCTGTCCCTTTCACTCTATTCGATATCAAGACGCCCTCGCCACTCCAGGATTCAACGCGCCGAGAGCCATCGATATTCCGTCACGGTAATTTGTTTCGCTCTCGAGAGTTCCCTTATCTTTTTTCTTGAAACACGTGTACATGTATAGTATGGAGCCAGAGAATGGCTGATGTATTTTCTACATTTGCATCGATCACATTGTATTCGGCGTTATGCAACGAGACACGAATCTTTTGTCGAGGTATTCTGCGCGTGCAAATTTCGCTACTGTTTTTTATAATACTTCGCGACCCTAGCGTGGAATGGAATAATATAAGGAGCACCGCGAAACTGTGACTTTTTGATGATTTGCCGGGAAACCGTAGAATAATGCCATGTCTTGAATAATATCGGACTAAAGATACCGATCGAATACAGTTCTCTTCAAAGGCGGAAAACGAAAAGCGAAAATATGATAATTTGGGTGTTGAACATTGAACATTCGTTATGTAATACTGTTCTTATTTTTTAATAAATTTCTCGTTTGGCAAAGTTCTTATTTCCACATACATTTTCTGACGTTGCCCAAAGGCTACGCTTGTTGCCAGAGGTTCGGCAACACAACATTTGTAGAACTGAGCATTTGGTTAAGGGGTCTTCTCACTTTAGACGCTAAAAAAGGCTATTTTCATGATTTTTTTTTTGATAGGGGTATATTATAGATATTGATATAAAAGTTGTTACACTTAATAAATACATTTTGAATAAAATTATGTATTTATGTAACCCAAACAAACTTTATACGTGTTTTTCTCGAAACAACGTTTTTCGACGGCTTGTTGATAAAATCTTCGAAACCGCTCAACCGATCCTTATGAAATGTTAACCACATATTATTTACAACTATAACTATAGCGCATATCAAGGATTTTTAACATTTTTTATATTTACTATTTTTTTGCCAAAAACGGTGCAAAAAAACACGTTTTTTTTGTTTTTTTTTTTTTTTGAAAAAAAATGTCCGCCATTTTGTTATTTTTGCATATATCTAAAATCGTATGACATGCGCTATAGCCATTAACATACTGAATTTAAAACGGTTTGATTTTTTGTTTCGAATGATCCATTTCCGAGATCTCATCAACAGCGCAAACCTACAATTTTTTTAGGACATTTTTTTAACTGCCATTTTCGTCTATGAATAGTGAATTAAGTAGATAAAAAAAAAAAAACATTTTTTTAATGTATTTCGAAAGTGTTTTTATCAAGTGTAACAACTTCTATATCAATATCTATAATATAAACCGATTTAAAAATTCATGAAAATAGCCCTTTTTAGCGTCTAAAGTGAGAAGACTCCTCAAAATTCAGTATGACGATGTACCACGAATCCTGTATATTTCGCCGATTAGTAATATAAAAAATTGCAGTAGGTACATAGTAATCTCTTTCTATTTGGTAATGTGTTTTCGAAAGAAAACTGCTTCTACTGAATAACCAACATCCATTTTCTGTAGGAAATTCATTGTCCCGAACTGAATGAAAATCATTTGTCGAATTTCTTCGCGTTTATACAAATCCTGCTGCTATTTTTATCGGAATGGGATCCGATCCAAATGAATTTGTCGTTCATCTCGTTTAACCCGATAAGTCATGCCTCGAAATAAAATATGTAAAAGGAAATTAAAAGAGTATGAAAAGTACGGACCTTTTCCAACTTATACTAACGAAGAAAAGAACACAAGTTAATAATCTAGGTTAATTTATCTCAAAAGTATCTAACCAATTGACGTACATTCATATTTTTGAAATTCAATCACACGTATTTCTTTCATCAAATCTGACACGAGTTAGAATAGAACGGCTGCATTTATAATTTCCTTATATCGTGACAATAAAAGCTCCGAACGATGCAAGACTTTTTTAGAATCTCAGTTTTCCTCGTTCCTCATGGATTTTTGGCGCAGGGGGCGTAAAGCTCTCTCAGACACCACGACGAAGAGGCCAGAGAGACGAGGAGAAACTGAGAGGGATTATTTGTATACTCTGAACCCCCTCCAACCTCATCTCTCTCTCTCCCTCTTTTCATCCTGCAGTGTTCGAGGGACGTGAAAGGAGAGATGCATAGTGCGAGACCGCTTCGAAGCGTGAAGAGGATGGTGAGGATGGTCGTCGTGGAGAAACGAGCGGGCAAGAGATAAAGAGTGGAATAGAGCGAGAGAGAGAGAGAGAGAGAGAGAGAGAGAGAGAGAGAGAGAGAGAGAGAAAACTGCGAGAGGATTGGAAGAGTGTGGAGGGAGAGTATAAGGGTGTGCGCTCTGCCTTGGGGTTCATTATTCAGGGCTATTGATTTCCATCCAACCTCGTACCACGACCGAACGGGCCAACAGGCCACACACACCAGCGAAGAGCATACAGAGGTTTACATGTAAATATATACCTATATCGGAAGCTAGCATACGAACGGGCGTAATTCGCATCGCTAGATGCGTTCAATCGCCCGATTTATGACGTTTTGTGTGCTAGAACCTATATCTGTGTGAGTGCAAATATATATGTGTGTGCGTATTCCCAATGAGACGAAGAAACGTCGGAGAGTGAGATTGACGAACTACGAGGCCTATATCACTTCAGTTATTTCTCCCTCATGCCGTCTTAGCTGTTTTTGTCTTCCATAGATATATGCTCCCTTCTGCTTCCGTCGTTTTCCGTCTTGATTTCTCTCCAGCCCCCTCTCATGCCGCATGGGACAACTTTTTTGACGCCGATATTGTGAGAAATTTACTTTCCGTGGTGAGAAAACGCGCTACTTTTATGTACCACCCACAGCATATTGGAGCAATTGGACAATTTAGAAATTACAATAACACCTGCCACTTATCTTTCCATTGTTTACATCACATTACATTACATACATTTTTTTCAACCATCGTGTAGAGCACCTCAAGCCGCATAAAAATCATTACGGGGTCAAAGTCGTTCAAGGTCATTCAAGGTCACCTATTAAAATGAAGTACAAATCAAAATATTTGGTAGTGATCCGAGATATTTAGATTTGTATCATCGATATTGAATGACCTTAAACGACTTTGACCCCCTAATGTTTTTTATGCAACTTGATGTGTTCCACAAGATGGTTGAAAATATAATGTACCATTCCATTTAAAAAAGTGGAGGTGATCTTCACTGAGCGTGAGCGCCTCCACCGAAATAAAAAAAATTGGTCGCATTTGATGGCCCCCTTCACACAGTACAACTTTTGTCTGGAACATTTTTTCGTGACGTCGATAATTGCCGAGTTATTTCGGGTGGCAGAGATAAGAGGGACATCCTGTATACAAAAGGAATTGTGTTGGGAGAGTAATGGGTGTGCAGTTTCAACATTTATTTGTGGCACTGATGGGATGGAATAAAGGAAATAAAATTAATTTCCCAACGAGCATCAGCACTGCTGCCGCGTATCAGTGCTAATTACTTACAAAATATATTTTTTCTAGGTGATAAGAACTATTATTAACTAACTATTATAAGAACTATAACAGCATTACGCTGGTGCTCAATGCAACATTGAATCATTTCAATGAAAGGCAAGTAGCGTGAGGGTAGAAGGTACGTTAGATAATGCAGGCTGGTCTATTTTTCGCCATGATGGTTGTTTAGAGAGCACGAAGTCGCTCTTGTAGATCTACTGGCTTGTATGTTTTTAATTTCCTCGATACGAGTCTTCGATCCAACAAGCTGGATGCCATCGCGTTTGGATGGTGTCCGAATCCGAATCCGAAATCCGAAACGGGGCATTCGCTATGACTCTCAGAACGAAATGTATGACATCGAATTGTGCATCGAAAATCAATTTTAATTTGTTTCGTTTCTTTATTTTCATTATGATGCAAATTTTTGTTTCGTAGATTGAGTTTGTAGATATCTAGTAAGGGCACGGAAAATCGTTGGTGATTTCCGTAAATGGGTAAAAAAATATTGAGCCATTCAGAACATGAACTTTCGTTCAAAATCATCAAAACAATATACCATCGGGACGGAAACGACATTAAATTTTTGCTCGAGGTACTGTAGATATTTTTCAAAAGACCTTCGGGGTGTTCACAATTAGGCAAAGGAAACGAAATTCGTTTTTGCCCGTCTCTACTCTGCTTAATTAGACCGTGTAACTTTGATCAAATTTCGGATTATTTAGGAGAGGTCCTGCGAATTTATAGATTAGGGCAATCTGACTTTCAAGCCTTTCTACAAATTTTAGTGAAACTGATATGCTTTTTCGGTTCTTCGTATGACTTTGCAGGCTTTTATGACCAAATCCCTTTTACTTTTCGGCCCAGACTATTTCCGGTCCTTTGGAAACTCCCTCAGCTACGCTTTTTCAATGCATTGCGGTATTGCGCTTGCACAAGCGCACAGGGGAAGTAAGGAGAACCCTTGCATTTATTTCAGTAGGGCATAAAGGGCTATATTTTGCAAATTTCCAGCTGTGTTGTCATCGAAAACCTAATAGAACTGCTTGGCTAGCGGTCGTCCATCCAACTACTGGATGAGGGCAACGCTGCTTAAGGGGGGAGATACCTTCAGACAAGGAAAAAAAATGCTGGTTTTCACGATTTCTTTTTTGGAGCGAAGATTTCTTTGCCATTTTTTAGACTTAGGGTATGTATTAGTACGAATTTTGGCTGTTACAAGATATTTTTTAATTAATCTTTAAAAGTGGCGAAGGCATGGCACGATCTTCTAACCTGCATTTTCAAAACTTGGCGTGACGTGTAGCTAAAAATCATATCGATGGATTCTGATACAATTTGGTAACAATCTTTGTAATCTAATTGTCTAAAACGTGGCCCTAAATGTTCTTGAAAAAAAAACATGTATTCTTATATTGCTAAATGTAGCCATTTTTTTCGGAAAATCCAATCTTTTTGTTTTAAAACATACCATTTCATCGATTTTTAACATTTCTCACTTTTTCTTGGTTCATATTCTGCGTATGAGTGTTAATGAATGAAACATTTTCGTTTGTTTTTTTTTCAGATTATTCCCGCTGACGCTACGTGTCACGCCGTCTGACAACATCCACCGCAACTCGTTTAGAAGACCATGCCATACTTTCGCCACTTTTAATGATTAATTTAAAAAATACTACGTAACAGCTAAAAGTAATAATAAAACATACCCTAAGTCTCAAAAAGGATGAAGAAATGTTTCCTTTTGAAAAAAAATCATAGAAATCAGCAATGTTTTCCTCACCTAAAAGTACCTTTCCCCTTGAGAGAGATCGGCGAAGATGCCTATACCAACCGCGCCTCCACTACCGTCAGGATCTAAACTCGCAATGTTTTTTTGTTTTCCGTTGATCATACTTATTTTTTAACAATTTATCTTTGTCATAACGCATATGTCTTCTTTTTCGTCACATTTATATTCGTTCCATCTGTCAGAGATCTGCGAGGCCTGTTATACTCATCCCCACGCTATTTTTCTCTTTTTGTGCATGTCAAGAATGTAACCTGCTTACTGACTGATGTGCGCATTTGAGGCAAGAACCCTAACGCGAAAAGCTCGACAAAGCTCGTACGGCGAACTTCCACCCCTTGTGTGTGTGCGTTCGGGCGCGCCTACATATACATGTACGTATTGCTTCCTTTGATCCCTTGAATAGATCCGGAAGCGTATTGTATGCACTTGCTGGTAATAGCGGAGCTGTAACCCCGTTGTTCAAGCGACGGTGCGCGAGGAGACGATTTACGCTCTTCTGAGAGCTTGCGTTTAAGCTTTTCATCTGTGTTCCGTTTGTGGCACGTCTTCCAATACATCGAACACAAAATTTTCCACAAGACGCACAGCGGAGAATGTCGCCTCGACCTTGCGGAAACCTAATTCTACGATGTCTTGCCATTTTTGTGCTAGGATTGCGCGAGGATATTTTCCTTTTTCATAAATACACTGCGACCTCAATTATCGGCACAGCGGCGGGACCGGCTCCGCATCGCACTTGCAAAATTCGAGGTTGCGCAAGCCTACTCTGCGTAGCCGGCATAGCTGACAGCAGTACCACTTAGAGCCTGGGTTCCGAACCTAGGGGTAATTACCCCCGCGGGAGTAAAACAGCTATTCGACGGGGGTAATAAGGCTGGTAATTTTGCGAATCTCGTATGTAGGTGATAAAATTACAGATCAGCGCCACGTGGTTTGCGCTCTCTCCCCCTGCGTGTCCTCTTAAAAAGCGTGGCGATGTTTGTGTAGGTGGGGGAGGGGGGGGGGGGGCAGTCAAATAAATTTGCCTGATAGGATATAGCCCCAGATAGACCGATGTACCCCATATTGGCATCATATGTACATCTTCACTTGCGGCATAGAAAGTCTCACAGTTGTGTATCCCTTATGAGTGCTCCCCTTGGAGTCATATTGTCATCACATGATGATTCACAATAACACATCCAAATGAAGTAAAGTTGTTCTCACGCGAATATGCATGCAGTGAATTCATCAGACTAGCAAAATCGGCTCACGAATATCTAACAATAAGTGAGTGCATATGGGGCTCATATGGGTGTCACGGCGTGAAGAAATTGTAGTGCTCCTACGGAGCTCATATTGGCGGCATGGCGTGACGTAATTATGTTGCGCTCATATGGAGCTCATATGGGTGTCACGGCGTGAGGAATAAATAATCCAAAAATGTTGAATAAAAAAAATCTGGTAGTATTTTTATTTCCACATGCTGTATTTATGTTCCTGCCTATGTGATAAATGGATTAAAACCTATCCTGCCTAATTAAAGTTTTTACCATCCTACGGTTTGAACCTACGTCTTCTAATTCTAGAGCTGAGCGCGCTACCTACCTAGCCATTCTAACACTTGTGTGAACTTGTTTGTTTATTTGCCTATTTATATTATTCTTGATTTTTATACATATCGCTGTCATATTGCGCTCATCGAATGTATCACTGAAAACATGCATATCGCCGTCATGGAATGTATAATTGAGAAACATGCATGTCGCCATCATATTGCGCTCATCGAATGTATCATTTAGACACATGCATATTGCCGTCATAGGATGGATCACTGAGAAACACGCATATCACCGTCAAATTGCGCTCATGGGATGTATCACTGAGAAATATGCATATCGCCGTCACGGAATGTATCATTGAGAAACATGCATGTCGCCATCATATTGTGCTCGTGGGATGTATCACTGAGAAATATGCATATCGCCGTCATATTGCGCTGATCAAATGTATCACTGAGAAACATGCATATCGCCATCATATTGTGCTCGTGAGATGTATTTGACAAATATACATATCGCCGTCATATTGCGCTCATCGAATGTATCACTTAGAAACATGCATATCACCGTCATAGGATGTATCACTGAGAAAGACGCATATCGCCGTCATGTTGAGCCCGTCGAATGTATCACTGACAAACATGCATATCGCCGTCATATTGCTTGCATGACATGTCTATTACCAGTGCTAACCCAGTGAATTCATCATCATAAGGCATTGGATGACTTCCATATGACGTAAAATTTGCAGATATTAAGAACGGACACTTGAGCACAGCGATATGAGTTCGACGTGCTCCAAACGCACGATGCATTTGTAAACGACATATTGAGATCTAAATGTTTTGTACATTCACGATACTAAATTAGTTCACGGCTTTGCTTCACGACATGTAGTCAATGTGCTGTAAAATTTACTTAATCAATTGTATGCACGGCGTGATCATCATGACTGTCTATCTGGGTAGGGCCTTCTACCACCGCGCGCTGTGCCGATCGATATTCGGCACATAATGGGGAGCTATTGCATCTGTGGAGATTCCGATAATCGAGGTCGCAGTGTAGTTGATACTATTTCGAATTTTCGAACAGCTCGGTTTTCGTAATCGCGAGTTTGAATACGTGCGTAGAGGATTGGTGACAGGAACAAATAAAACGAATGCTTTCATCAGAAAGACAGAAAAAAATATGAAGATTTTATTGTTGATGTATCGCCTTACATTGTACTCCTGCGGCCGCACGTTACGCTTGCGAAGCTTCGAAGCTAGAACTGGAATTCCGTCGGGAAGGAACAGGAATTTCTCTAGTCTATGAAACGTCGATCGATAAATTTGGCAAAGTCCACCCCATCAGACGGTCAGTGAAAAGCATACGTAACGTATAGACTTAGGTATTTATATATACCTCGATGTGTAGATCATGACAGAATTTAAGAAATGGATTTCTAGACGTTTACTCGAGACGAACGCTAGCACCACTGTGTCAAGCGGGAAGAACTGCGCGCCTTATATACTGTCTTGCGACCCATCAGCGTACGACGATTTGCGGCAGCCGCGGAGTGGGGGCGCTGGCCATACTGCGCAGCCGCTCACCGCAGAGTGGGGGGTCGCTCGCGCACCCGCACCCTGTGATTTGTACGGTATTGGGTATTGCGTTATTTTCGGGTAGTTCAGGAGGTAAACGGTCATAGTCTCAAGTAACTGCGATATGCTACTCGATTCAATTCAAACTTACATATTACTTGACATACTTTGGATGACAGGACGATTTCATTTTTAAAAATTATTTAGCATTTTTGCGTAATAAATTGCTCGAATACATTTTTTTATCGTCCAAAATTTCAGGTGTTCACGCGATCTTCCACGCAGTTGGAATATAATCCTCGCGGAGTGTATTTTAACTATGATACCGAGAGAACTTGGTAATAGATAAGAAAATAAAGGGTGTCTTAAAATGACCTGACATTTCAATTTATTAATAAAACGTATTATTTGTTTGAAAAGTACGAATATTTTTATTTTAATAAAAGGTTGAAACATGGAGGTTATCCGTGGAACACAATATCCGATAAATGGCCGCCTCGTCCCTGTGCAAACTTTCACTCTAGTGACGAAATTTTCAACAACATTTTGGCATAATTGCGGACCAATTTCATTAATGGTGCGTCCAATTGCTTCCTTGAGCTCCAGAAAAGTCTGTGGATCATTGGCATACACTTTTCCTTTTAGAAGACTCCAAAGAAAGAAGTCTAAATCGCACGCTCTTGGTGGCCAATTTACATCGCCGCGGCGCAAGGTAAAATGACCATGATACTTCATCTGCGATATTTGCATTATTTCGCCCGTGCTGTGGCAGGTTGCGCCATCTTGCTGAAAGAATATACCTTCCAAGTCCATGCCGTTTATGGAATTTATCGGACATCGTATTTCACGCATAACCTCCATGTTTCACCTTATATTAAAGTGAAAATGTACGTACTTTTAAAAAAAATAATACATTTTATTAATAAATTTAAGTGTCAGGTCATTTTGAGGCACTCTTTGTTATTTCCAATGCCTTATGGAGAAACTATAATTATTAGTTTCATTAAATGTGTACTCTGAACTTATTTCGAACTGACTTTTTTCCGCATTCCTGCCTACACTTTGAAACGACGGAAAAAAAGTATGTCCGATGGGGCAACGAACGAAAGCATCTTGGCATTTACATACACATATTAACCTGCGCGAATACATTCGTATTTGCGAACTCACAAGGAACATTTCTTAAGTGTCCGCCGTCGATTTTATTGAAAGTCATATATGCGATAAAGCATTGAAAACTATCGGACACGTATTTTTTTGTTATCTGCGGAAAAACAGTTTTAATGGGAGAAACCACCCCCCAAAAAAGACGTGTAGAGAGGGAGTTTTGCAGTTTCACCCACAAGCAGTCCACTGATCTGAATGAAACAAAAACCAAAATTCTTTTAATGCAGCGGTAAAAAATGCACTATAGAATATCTGAAAATTTTTTTTTGATGGGTCGTTTCGCCCCTTTCAAACGTTTTTCCGCCGATAAAAAAAATACGTGTCTAATAGTTTTCAATGCTTTATCACATTTATGAGTTTCCACAAAATCGGACGAGGACACCAAAGTGATGTTCCTAATCAATGTATCGTGAGTAATTGAGCGTACAAGATGCTACCCGCGATGAGGCCCACGCCGCACTTTACATACTTTTTTGTTATCAAGTTTCTTTATTTTGCTTTGTTTTGTGCATTTCTGCTTACACTTTTTTCTTCTTACCGACTATTCCTATATTAACATATTTACTAGCTAATTTGTACGTTATCAGTCATCTTTTTTCTCTTCTTACCGAGGTTTGATTTATTCATTTTATATTAAGGTAAAATTTGCAAAACACTGTTAGGAACACACTTTACATACGGAATACGATCGGTCTTATTACCATCCGGGGACCAATAGGCGCGCGAATGGCAGGAGACGCGAAGTCGGGTGGGGGTTGCGCGGTCATAGGGCGATGTGATTGGTGCGCCGGTCAGGAATGCGTTATCAGTGTAGCCAGATGTTTTAACGCTCGGTGGTCATTGTTGTTTCGCGTTGATATAATATGCGTCCTAACAATTCTATAGAACAAAATATTGCATACCGACTGTTGTTAACTGAATCTTGAGTTCTAAATACTTAGTACTGGCCGAGACGAGACGAAATGTCCAGTGCAAAAACTTATACAATACGTACACTTGCGACGGCGAACTTTTGAGATTTTTCAAGACGAATGGACGAATCAGGAATGAAGACGAATGATCCTCAGTTGTAGGTTTGGGAGTGAGACGAAGTATATATGCTGTTGCAGTATATATACATATACGTGTATGCAATATATATATATATATATATATATATATATTAGGGTGGCCGTTATTTTGGCTTCGGCAAAAACATTTTAACGTCTAGCAAAAAAACTAATCAACATATGAAAAAAAATCTGTGTAAAATTTGGACACGCTGGGATAAGGAGAACACGTGCCACCGAGCAGTTTAAATTTAAAAAATACACGCATTTTTTAAAAGTCCGCATTGAAATATTTATTAGTCTCATAATATTAATTTAAAAATCTGGAATTGGGTACATTGATTATACTTATTAAGAGTTACAAAATATATTATTTACTGATTTTTTTCCATCAATCACGTACCATCAATCACGTAAGTAGAGGAAATTTGTTTACTTCCGAATTTTTTTGCTATTCGGCGACAACTTGAAGAACAAATTGTTTTTAATCTTCATCATAAGTCAATCGTTTGTTATAATCGGTGATACGTTTGATACCTCGCTCCCCTATATCATTACAGACTTATTTTTTTATCAATTGCGCGCCCATTTGATAACTCTCGTTCGAGTCCAAACAGATACATCGGTGTCGAGAAAAGTACAGTCAATTTTTAAAATCGGCCAAAAAACGCCATAGATTCGGCACTAATAACGAAATCAATGTCTTTATCGAGCAGAAAAGTAAAGTCTGACTGGAAAACCTGATACCGTTTGGAAGCGGATCGTAAAATCGAAATAAATTTGCAGAAACGTAAAGATTTCACGTGTTATATTTTTTTTCTATGTTCAACAATGGCAAACCAACTCGGTCGGTAATGATCGGGAGGTAAAAATGAGCGGACGAAGCGCCACGACCAAATTTCGAACTATTTGTCTGCACTATATTTTGTATTATCGCCACTACAGTTGGAAAATCTTCTCGCAGGTTTAAGAAAAAAATATCATTTTTAAGCATTCAATACACGATTATTATATTATTATTTGCATAAAAAATCCGCTCCGATAATTAATTCACTGCTTCGATTTCCCGCCACAATGTGGCCAAACCGCCACGTCCGTTTTCAAATTTTCTATTAATTTTTCAATCTACTCACGACTATACATAATTGATGGAAAAAAATCAGTAAATAATATATTTTGTACCTCTTAATATGTATAATCAATGTACCTAATTCCAGATTTTTAAATTAATATTATGAGACTAATGAATATTTTAGTGCGGCCATTAAAAAAATGCATGTTTTTTGAAAATTAAACTGCTCGGTGGCACGTGTTCTCCTTATCCCAGCGCGTCCAAATTTTACACAGATTTTTTTTTCACATCTTGATTGGTTTTTTTGCTAGACGTTACATTTTTTTGCGGAAGCCAAAATAACGGCCACCCTAATATATATATATAGCCAAAAAGCTCATCCTCGTTCGTTTCTCCAAGGCGAACTTCTGGGACAAAGCGGATCTCCTCTCTTATCTCGTGGAGACAAAAGAATATATACACAGACGAACGCAGTGTATACCCACCGAGAGAGCGAGAGAAATCGAGATCAAGCGTAGATCCTTATACTCGATTTCATCAATTTCATAACTCCACTACTTCTTGCGTATCTAACGGCTTTGCAACCTCCGATTAAACCTTTAGGACTCCCTCGAACAGAGATGACACAAAGTTTGATGATGAAGGTTTTCAGTCACCTCTCTAGTTCTGATGCCGAAAAGAATGGTGAAAACGGAAAGCTCATGTCAGTCTATGAGAAAATACCATACTTCTTAGCGTGACAAAATTCTCGTGACAACAAAAGAAACAAAAAAAGAGAATTTTCCTGATGTTCGTTCTCGAATACAATGAAATATGATAAATATAAATATAATATAACAAGATATAAATATATTAAAAATAATCAAAAAAGCAGGATTGTAAAAAAAAAGTTGTGAACTAAGTATGTGAACTAAGTGAACTGAAATATTTTTGTTAATTATATTAGTATTAGCAGTCAAGTGCGGGGGGAAATAAAAAACAATGAAAAAATGGAGACAAGTTTGAAAAAAGTGCGTTTTATCGACCATAATTTTCATATGAAAAGTGATATATTTCTTACAATTTTCAAGTAATCGAAAAAAGCGCTCGTATTTGACTGTTAAAGCAATCTAGGCAGCTACAGTTAAAATTTCAAATTGATTGAACGAAAATTGTTCGAGTTCTGCGGCGTGCCGATTTAAAAAAACGTGGTTTTGAGAAAAACGTGTGTGAAGTTTTCGTTACCCGCTAGGGAACAAATGCACGAGTGAATTTTCAGAAGCGGGGGAGCTTCTTGAATCGATGGGTTACGTGATCCTTGTTGGGAAGGGTTTTTACTTAAGGATCAAATTTTTGGACGGTCGTTTGTGTAGCTGGTACGGCGTCTACCGGCGTGGTATCGCCGAAGGCGCTTCTCAGCGCTCGGAAACTCCCCAAAAAAATAGCTCGCAAACCACCTTAAAACTGTTTTTTTAGCTATAAACAAATATACATCATATTTTTGACGGTCCGAGGGATTTTTTTAAATGTTTCCAAAAATAAACGATTTAGCGAAAATTTTACAGTGGTGTCGTCCCTTAAATTATTCGTTACGCTTGCCTAGGCGAAACAAATCAAATAAATCGATTATTTAAACTTAATTATCTATTATCGATTTTTTCTGTGGGAAAAGTGCCCACCCGTACCCCCTCCTGGCTGCGCCAATGAGGGGGGGGGGGGGGGGTGCACAAACTACGTGACGCAAAATTTCCCAATGTTTACCCCCCCCCCCCCTCCCCTCACGTAACGGGACCGTAACGCTTGGCCAGAAACCCGCCCCCTATTCCGTACGTAACGGGTGCTTTGTCGTCAATAATTGCGATTTTTTTCATAGACATAACTATTTATGAAAGGATTGGGTTTATACTCATTTTATGAAGTATGTATTCATCTAGTTTTATACCAATTTCTATGAGAAAATCTTGAAAATCAACCGACATATATGCCTTGATTTGAAGACGAAAAAAAAAATTCTGTTCATTATCCCATCGATATCTTTATGAAGGGTTATCTGTAAATTAAAAGTCAACAATCTACCGATATCTATACAAATGTAGCTATCGTTACGCGTAGCTGCGTTTTTCCTTTTTTTTTGTACAAAATGCCGACAGTTTGGACATTTTTTTCTATTTTCAAGGTTCTCTTTCTGTATTCAAGCAGTCTTTAAAAATAGTTATTATCAAATGTTAAAAACGCGGATACGTACAACCTTAGTCATCGCGATTACAAAAATGTTATTAAAAAAATTGAAAATCGGTTGATAAGTTTTTAAGTATTCGCTCGGACAAGGTCGAAAAAACTAGTTTCGAGAAAAACGCGTTCAAAATTTTCGTTCCGGGTATCTTGGTATAAAGTTATGTTTTTTTTTCTAGAATATTGATACTGACATTGAATTATTGTAAGATACTAGGAAGAAATATCATAATTTCCCGCTCGCCGGGAAATTAGAATTTTGTCAATGTATGCTAGGCGGACGTCCGAGAGAGAGGGGGTATCCGGAGCCTACCTCTCGATCGGGATCGATAGCTCGTTCTCTTTCACTCCGGGACCACGAGACTGAACGCGTCAATCATCCATCCTGCGGGTACATCGCCGATCAAACGTCTAAGTCTAGTCACGATCTGGCTACAGAAATAGGAGAAGTCGTTCCTATCGAGTGCCCTGGTCATCTCAATCACTCATGGGGTAATTTGGACTGGCCGCCCAAATACTCTCGAATCGTGGAGGTGACCGAAGTGAAG
Source organism: Ophion slaviceki (assembly GCA_944452715.1). Lineage (NCBI taxonomy): Eukaryota > Metazoa > Arthropoda > Insecta > Hymenoptera > Ichneumonidae > Ophion > Ophion slaviceki. The sequence goes on along the minus strand of OX101786.1, from coordinate 25,827,766 downwards.
AAGGGAACATCAAGGTCCCGGAGTGAGGAAAGAGCCAACGAGCGTGCGTATTAATTCCACAAGAATTGAATCAAAGATAAGTACCATTTTCTCTGAAAATGCAATTGTCGGGCGAGATAATGTAAACCTCGAATTAATGTAACCCTGGAGCGAGTGTGATCTTCGATAGGGCGTGCGTGTATATTTTCTGTTATAATACCGGCAATGTGCGTGCGCTGGTTTACAGTCGAGCATGTGACAAACTGTAAGAAATAGCTGATTATAAATTATAAGTAATAAAATATACCACAAGAATATTACAATGGCGCCCAACAATGAGGCACGGCTTCACAAAATTAAATGAAGAATAAAATAATATGATGAATGTTCTGTAAAACCATTTATGGATAAAAACTCGAAACAACACTATATAACGAAATCTGGAAGAATATCGAAACAAAAATACAACTCATACAATTTTACACGACAGCCTAGGAAAGCAAAAATGCCAATATTAAGAGATGAGGTAGACCGGGACGCGAGCACGTCACAGGGTGCCAGCATGGAAGCGGAGTGGGAAAAACTCAAACAGGAAAGAGAAAAATCGGAGAGATTACGAGAAACACTGGAAGCTCAACAGAACCGAGGTCAGCGAAGGCATACCGGTCAATCGGAGGTGAATCGTGAGGGACAAATAAACCCAGAAAGGTTCATCGAGGATATTTTGGCGATTGTGGGTAACGTACAAAATCTACACATCGATAGTAAAATCCCAAAATTCAGTGACGAAATTGAAAAGCACCCCGCGGAATTCCTTGAACAGCTGGAAAAATTTCTTAAAATAAAAAATATTAAAGACAATCGGAAAATGTCCATAGTCGAACATGCGCTTGAAGGAAAAGCAAGCCTTTAGTTTAATTTAAAAGGAGAATTTAATGATTTTGAGGACTTCAAAGAACAATTTTTAGATGAATTTTACTCAGTACCAATTAGGGTTAGAATAAAAAAAAGGTGGATGGAATGCAAGCATCAGGATCAGCGTGAATCGTTGCAAACTTATTTTTGTCGGCAGCTAGCGCAAGCGAGATATTTTATTCCGAAACTGTCGGAATTCGAGGTAAATTATTATATCGTCCAGCAATATCCTAGCTGGGTGAGAGAAAATTTATCAACCATTAATTTCATCGATACAAATGCTATCGCACAAGCTCTCGGAAACATTGATGTAGTCCGAAGCGAACGAGACCGAGACGCTAGGCAAGGCCATTATTGTACTCAGAATAGACAAAACGGACCGAGGATAAACGAAATGAAAATTCGCAATAATGATTATCGTAACGTCAATAAAAGGCCATATGAAGGGAACGGAAGCTCGCGATATAAAAAAAATTAAAACAAATACGAGCGAGGGAATAATCGAAGATGAACGAATTTCAATCAAGGCTACAGCAATAATCCGAACATTCTGTTGCCCGACACTCGTTTTCCCCCTCCTCAACTTACGAATGTAAACCGAGCGATGAGTTATAATTATAATCCTCGTTCAGAGAGCGGTGAGGTAAACAGAGGGCCTTTAAACTAAGAGGCGACGCGCTGTACACCGTTCCGACAGCGGGTCCGACGAATTTTGATTTTGTTGACGAGTTGATGGAGGGTATCGAGGAAGGAGCGGACATACGAACGCAAGACGAAGAAAAAAATTTTGCCCGATGCCCCCATTTAATTATTGAAGTAAATGCGATGAAATTTATAGCATTACTTGACACAGGAAGCCAAATCACTGCGATATCAGAAAAAATCTATAATCAAATAAAAGCGAAGAATAATAACAGAATTGAAGAATTGCCGGTATCTAATATGTGTGTTTCGACGGCGGTGGAAAAGAAAGCGGTCTCAGTAAAGCGTCAAATATATGTGCAGGTCGTAATCGAGGGAATAAATATATCCGGCAGATTTTTCGTGATTTCATCTCTTTCGTTGGATGTAATATTAGGTCATGATTGGATGTCAAAAAATGACACTATCATTGACTATAAGAGAAACTTAATAGAAGTTAGAGGAAGGCGTTTGTCCCCCGCGACGATCGATTTTGGAAAGAACTCAACGGAAACGCTAATATGCTCTTGTGACAAGGATAAGATACACGTATTTGTCATAAATGTAAATCAGATGAGGAGTGATTGTGAGATGAATGAAAGCTTGCCGATTTTAGTCGAATCTGAATTGGAGTCAAGGGGAGGAAGATTGCCGCGCGTCATCGAAATCAAGGGCTTGGAGAACATGGCGAGTGAGAATATTGGTGGCAGTAAAGTTGAGAAAGAGGTTGAGAATTTTACGGGAACAGTGGAAGATCGATTTAATCAAATGAAGGCGGTCAAAGAGATAGAGTCAGTAGGAGTCTCGAGCTTCGCAAAAGAGATGATTGGTATGGGAAATTCCATAACGTCATTGGATGATACCACGAGACAAAATTGGTTCAAAATAATAAACGAATTTCGTGACGTATTTTCGGACAAGCCAGGATGTGCGATTGGATATGAACACAAAATAAGGGTTACGGTTGAGAACCCGAAGATAAAATATCATTATCCAATCCCATACCAATTGCGTCAGGCCACAGCTCAGAGTATTAAAAAAATGCTGGCTGAGGGTGTGATAGAGAGAACGGCGAGTAGTTATTGCAATCCGTTGCAGATTGTTAAGAAAGAGGACGGATCCGTTCGAGTTTGCCTAGATGCCCGACACTTGAATAAAGTCATTGAAGATGATCATGAGTCCCCGCCTATCATTCATGAGTTATTACAGAAATTTAGTGGGGCTGAATGGTTTTCAAAAATTGATCTAACCCACGGTTATTGGCAGATCCCGTTGCATCGGGACTCCCGACCATACGCTGCCTTTTTATTCGACTCGCACATGTATCGCTTTTGTCGTATTCCCTTTGGATTGAAAACCGCGGGTAGTGGCTTCATTAGGGCCTTAAGTTTGGCGCTGAAAGGCGATTTTGAGACAAATATCTCATGTTATATTGACGATATTTTAATTGGGACTAAAACAATTGAACAACATATGTGCTTGTTAAGGGAAATCCTGAAACGGTTGCGTGATCATAACTTCACCCTAAAATTGTCAAAGTGTAGTTTCTTCCAGAAAACGGTTCCCTTTTTGGGCTGTGTAATTTCATCCCAAGGGATAAAACTTGATCCCCAAAAGCTTCAAGTTATCTTGGACTTTGCCGAGCCGAAGGACAAACGGCAGCTACAGCAGTTTTTAGGAGTTTGCAATTATTATCGCCAATTCAATCTCAATCAAAGTCAATCGGTGGCTCCGTTACGTGAATTGTTAAAGAAGAATACCGATTGGGAATGGACCGAGCTCCACGCTCAAGCTTTCAAAAAGTTGAAGAGTGATTTTCGGAATTGTATTGCTCTCCACCATGTTTTGCCCGGACGACCGTTTAGATTGCAAACGGATGCAAGTGATTTGGGAATCTGCGGGGTCTTGTATCAGATAAACGATGTCGATGAGCATAACGTTGTTGGTGTGGTCTCTCGATGCCTGACGAGGTGCGAGGTGAGCTATACCACAACGGAGAAGGAGCTATTGGCGATTGTTTATTCTATCACAAAATTTCGCGTTTATCTTATCGGAATTCCATTTGAAATAATCACGGACCATCAGGCGCTGACTTTCCTACAGTCGGCTGCCTTTCGAAGCGCGCGCATCACACGATGGTGTCTCGTCTTACAACAGTATTCATTCTCAGTGTCATATTGTCGTGGAGCCGACAACGTAGTTGCTGACTTTTTTAGTCGTAATCCCGATGGCGGTTTTCATGAAGAAAGGGAGGATAGGCTCGTGATCTCGTCATTGTATCAGTATTTTCTTCCGGTCAATCATGAAGAAGATTCATCACTTGTAAATTTGGCAATGCTCGAATATGATCCAAGTTTAACACGCCTTATAAAAAAGTTAGGCCAATGGCAGAAGGAAGATACTGTCGTCTGTAAGAAAATGGCTGATTGTCGGGAGATTTGGGAGGAGCCAAATTATGTAATCCACCAACAGCTGCTTTTTCATCGAGAGAAGACTTCGACAGTTTGGAGAATCGTAGTCCCGCAAAGGGCTCAACTCCCGCTGATCGAAGGAATTCATACAAAGTTAGGACATCCGGGCGTATATAAGACCCTTGGATACCTAAAGAGGTTTTACCATTGGAGGGGCATGCAGACGCAAGTAAAGAAATACGTACTCGAGTGTGATTTGTGCCAGCGCGTTAAATATCTTACGGTATCCATGGAAGGGAAATATAATTGCGTGACGTCTAACGGTGTGCTTGACTTGGTCGCGGTAGATTTTTATGGTCCGCTTCCCATGGCACGCGGTGGCGCACAATACATTTTCGTTGTGCTGGATGTGTTCTCCAAGTGGGTCAGTTTATACCCGATGAAAAGAGCAACTGTTGGGACATGTCTGAAGAAGATCCGCGATCATTATATTCCAAAAGTTGGCAAGCCCAGTCGTATTTTACCCGATCACGGAACTCAGTTTACCTCTCACGCATGGAAGAAAGAATTAGAAGCGGCAGGCATCAAAGTTTATTACAGTTCGATCAGGCATCCGCAGTCAAATCCGGCGGAGCGGGTGATGCGTGAGCTTGGCCGATTGTTCCGTACTCTATGTGCGGATAAATATACAAAATGGGTACAGTTTGTGCCACAAATTGAGGAGATCATGAATATTACGGTTCACCAGAGTACTGGGTTTGCCCCAATGGAATTTCATTTTGGGCAACCGGTGAAAGATAATGTCAGAAACCTTCTGAGTTTCCCCGATCACGAATCGCCCTCTCGAGAGCACGTCATTTCGTTGGCTCGAGAGCAAGCAAAAAGGAGTTTTAAACGACGGCAGAAACAGCAAGGGTCTGTATCGAAGGTGAAAATTGAAATAGGAGATCTGGTCCTGGTGCGTACGAATTGCTTTTCCAGTGCGCTTGATCGAGTCATCAAGAAGTTTTTCCACTTGTTCAAGGGTCCGTATCGAATTGTTCAGAAATTGGGTGAAAACGCGTTTGTATTAGCTGATATTGACGATAACAAACAGATAATCGGGACCTATAATCGCTGGAATCTGCGAAAATATCATAGGTCTACGGCCGGAATGTCCGTCGCTCACTCCGAGTCTCTGGAAGTATAAAAAATAAAAAAAAAATAATAAATAAAATAGATAAATAAATAAATAATTTAGTATCTCAGAGAAAATTGGATACATTGTATCACCATGTAAAAAGGTGTAAGTTTTCCCCACTTCGCTGACTCGTGTCAATGTAAATATGAAAATATTAGAGTATGTGACGAGTGGAGAACGAATGTTACTGTAAATATGTAAATATTGGAGTATGTGACGAGTGGAGAACGAGGGTTAATGTAAATATGTAAATATTAGAGTATGTGACGAATTGAGAACGAATATTCTTGTAAATATGTTAAGAGTAGAATAAGTGACGAAGTAAGGATGATTATGAATATGCATAAATAAGTAATTACCATCAAGGGGGGGTTGAAAAAAAAACATCGTGGCTGTCAAACTGTTAAGAGCTGGTGGGAGTGATGTGATGTAAACTACGGGTCGCGTCAATGTAATAGGTAAAATAAGGACGAGCCATACAAATGCGAATGCGAGAATGGACGTGAATCACGGTTTTGTATCCTTTAAGATGCGTAGCAACTGGATATTTATTCGCAAATACAGTGAGATCCCGGGAGTGTTTCGTCCCTAGCCCGATACGTGCATCAGAGACGAAAAGGGGGAGAATTGTAAGATACTAGGAAGAAAAATCACAATTTCCCGCTCGCCGGGAAATTAGAATTTTGTCAATGTATGCTAGGCGGACGTCCGAGAGAGAGGGGGTATCCGGAGCCTACCTCTCGATCGGGATCGATTGCTCGTTCTCTTTCACTCCGGGACCACGAGACTGAACGCGTCAATCATCCATCCTGCGGGTACATCGCCGATCAAACGTCTAAGTCTAGTCACGATCTGGCTACAGAAATAGGAGAAGTCGTTCCTATCGAGTGCCCTGGTCATCTCAATCACTCATGGGGTAATTTGGACTGGCCGCCCAAATACTCTCGAATCGTGGAGGTGACCGAAGTGAAGAAGGGAACATCAAGGTCCCGGAGTGAGGAAAGAGCCATCGAGCGTGCGTATTAATTCCACAAGAATTGAATCAAAGATAAGTACCATTTTCTCTGAAAATGCAATTGTCGGGCGAGATAATGTAAACCTCGAATTAATGTAACCCTGGAGCGAGTGTGATCTTCGATAGGGCGTGCGTGTATATTTTCTGTTATAATACCGGCAATGTGCGTGCGCTGGTTTACAGTCGAGCATGTGACAAACTGTAAGAAATAGCTGATTATAAATTATAAGTAATAAAATATACCACAAGAATATTACAGTATCTAGTCGGGGCGATATGACGGTTCTTGATCTTCATAATAGTTCACAAAATAATAAAAGCCTGTACTTTACCTATTGTAAATTCCGTACTTTCCGTACATAAAAGCTTGTACTTTATCTATTTTAATTCCGTTTTTTGACACACGGACAAATATATATTTCCCAGCACCCCGAGTTTAAAATAACGGAACTGTAAGTTTGTCAAACGCGCATGCGTCAATTTCCAAGCCCTCCATTTACCGTTCAACATGGAAAAAATGTCATTTTCCAAGCGACCGTTTGACAAAAATGAAGAAAAAGAACCTCCAAGATGTTGGCAGTGATCATTGTGCATTCAAACTTTGACCTACGTTTGGCGAATGGAAAACCATACCAGCGATATATTGGCGCGTGGAAAAATTGCACCGGCGATATTTCTCGGAAATTCGAGGGCTCGCGGTAATTCTCGAGAGGGATAGAACGCGAGCAAAACCACGATTATTCGCGCGCATGCGCCACGCGAGGCTCGACGTCGGCGAGTTCGCGATAGCGACTCCGCGTGGTGGTCGCGTGACGTCAGCCTTGTTCAGTGCGCGGAGAGACCGACCGCAGTGTACGTCGTAATCCACGTTGCTCCGTACGAGTGATCAATTTTTTACCCCCTCGCGTCGCGAAACATTTCCTTTCACTAGCGTATTATTTCTTTCGTCAATCGTACACCCGAAAACTGCCTCGTTCGTCGTTCGCGACTTTCACTTACGCCCAGCGAACAAACAACAGCGTATCGCGGTGAATTTTCGGAAACGCTCGTTCGAACGAGCTTTTCTCCCTACACACGAGTTATTGTGACGGTGGTACTTTTATTTGAAATTGTCTTCTCACAGAGTTCACTTCCTCTCGAGTATTCGAAAGTGTCGAAACGATTTTTTCTCCCTCTGGCCAAGAAGCGCCACGTGTCGCGAGATAAACAAGATTCGCGGCCAAGAATGACAGAAAATATCGACAGTTGTTTAATTTTTTTTCGATATTTTTCCCCAAAACGACTGAGCAACGAGACGAGAATTGTTCATGCGTAAGTGGACGTTTCCAGTAGTGGTTGCGCCGGAGGCTCGTGGATTTTTCGTCGTCGCAAAAAAAGCGCCCAGCCCGAGGTAACGAGAGACAAAACGACCATTAACGAGAGTGCCAGAGAAGCAATCGTTCCGTACTAGGGAGAGGAGAAAAGGCAATCACGTGACCTATTCGTCCTGCAGTGAAAAAAATCCCGAATTTGCCGAGAGAAAAAAAAGCGGCTCGTTTCTCATAAATACACGCGTGAGTGCGCATGCACGTGCATACACGCAAAACATACGTTTACGGGTAAACACATAATCGCCTCGTGACGCGGTCACGTGACATGTTCGTCGTAGTCGGTTCGCCACGAGGTCGCAAAGTTCCTGCGACAATCGAAGTCCCTTACGCAGCTTATCCTTCGTTACGTACCACGTCGATGTTGAGATCGCGTGTGAATAATTGTCGAGTCGCGACAATCGCCTCGCCAATCAGCTTGTGATGATTATTATTCGTACTTCGTGCGAGAAGAAGAAAAAAAAACCAACCACGAATCTTTCAACGACGAAATTGTGAACTCGGCGATTTCTCGAGTTTTCCAACGAAGAAAGGAGAATCCATTGTCGCGGCGAGAAAAAGCGCAGAGACTGCGAGAGATTCAGAGGAGTCGCGAAACGAAAGCGAACGACCTCAGGTGCGCCTCCGACTCGAGTCGCAACAAAACAGCACGGGGACTAAAATGAAAAGATCCAAACGGCGATAATCGCGGAATAGTCGCGTACTCGACGGCTCAAGTGTCGCGTGGGTTCGGAGCTAGTTTTTGTTGTTTTTTGTTTTTCCCGTGAAAGATCGCGCTTTTCTTGTGCGCGTGTGTTCGTGTACGGAGCTGCTTCTTCCGTTTTTTCCTCTTGTTCGTTAATTCTTCGCGTTATCGTTCGTTCGACTCCGTAACGTACGAAGAGAAAAACAAGTGAACATCGACGTCCGCAAGCGGACGAAATCACAGCAGGCAGCGTGGAGCGCTCGGAGATCGTGTGGCCGCGCGCCGCGGACTTGTACTTCTATCAACCAGGTATCACATTTTTCGTGCACTTCTCGTTTTTTCATTCGAATTTCTCTCATCGTGTCGACCATTTGGTCGCAATTTTTATTTTCCTGCTGAAGGGACGATAATGAGGAAAAAACGTCTCTCAAGGGGTGAGATGCAGTCAGAGGTGTGAAAAAACGAGCATTTTCAATAATTTTTTTTTATAGTCATTAAGTTTGTTTTACAAAAGTGGTTACGTAGACTTTTTATGTTATATTTCAACTTGACTTTTACAAATTTTTAAATAATAATATTGATTATTTATAAAAATATCGCCATCTTTATCGGACCCCCTTCGGCATGTAGTGCTTTGCGGTGACCATCATAAAATTTTACTGGATCATCTGAAATAAAAAAACCGAAAAAATCATTAGTTTAATAATAAATCTAGTCCTTAATCGAAGCTTTTTTTTAATTAACAAAATGGCGGCTTCCGGGAGATAACTTTCGATTTTCGAGCAAAAAATTGCTCGTTTATTGTTAAAAAAAAATAGGAATTTTCAACAAAAATGAAAATCCTTCGATTAAGGACTAGTTTTTAATGCTATCAATGAGCACAGTAAATTTCATCAAAATCCATCGAGTGGTTTTTGAATTATAGTGGTCACCGACTTGAAAAACATCGTTTCGAGAAAAACGCGTTTAAAGTTTTTCGATGTGGATACGGTATTATATGTTCGTAAAATTTTGAGCTCGATGGATGAAGCTAAACTTTTATTATGTATTTTGATTCGCTGAATCCGAATATCACAATTTTTTGCCGAAAAGTCGACCATTCAATTGTTTCTAGCCAATTGTTAAAACAAATTTTCAAAAAATTAGTTTTTCGAGATGAATTATTAAAAAAAAATATTTTGGGCAATTTTAAAACGAATATATTCTTTATAAAATTTTGCTAAAGTTCATAGTTTTTGGGTAATACATTTTTGAACATTTCTGAAAGAGTTTTCCAATTTTACACTTGATTTATGTATAGAAACACCAATTAAAAAATTACTTACATCGAATCATCAATTCCTGGCCTATACAATAGGGCTTCTGGCGATGTGGAAGCTTCCAAAATATCAATTTGTTGTTGTCTTCGAAACATTCTGTCTTCCCGGGTATTATCATTTGCGCGTTTGCTGCTACCTGCCATGGGACCCGATGCCCTTTCACTAATTGTGGGATATCCCGGAAACTATTCATCGGGTTGAAATTTTCAAGGAATATTTTCGAAACACCATACTTCAAGAAAATGTAAATGAAAGAAATCGATTTTTTTGAAAATTCTGACTGCATCTCACCCTTTAAGCTACGAGGAATCGAGTGATGTAAGCGAAAAGCGCGAAACTCCCGAAATGTCGTATAATTCTCGTCGTGTTTCCCACGCTCCTCGCTGGGGCGCTGCGAGCGTGCCAAAGTGCGGCACTCGTATCCCATAATACGGCGTTTCAATTTCTTTTTCTTGTTCAGCTCCCTTTTTTCGCACTCATTCCAAGTGGTAGACAATAATATTGTACTTGGCACAAACACGACAGTGCAAACTGCACTCTCGTTCTTTTGCTCTTGTATATATATATATATATATATATATATATATATATATATATATATATATATATATATATATATATATATATATATATATATATATATATATATATACAGCTCAGTATTGATTTTATTTTATGGGTTACCTGCCAGAAAAGTGTGAAATGATGTAACTCATCCCATGATTCCCAAAATCAAAAGGTACAGTGAAACTTCAGTTATTCGTTTTTCAAGTGGTACATTAAATATGACGTATAAGTGGGAATAACGTAGAAGTGAAATACAGTATGTATCTGAAACTCTTTAACATTTCAAAATGGCGATTGGTGCATAATTCCCGATGTTTTTCAATAGCAGTACCTCGATTATGTTGATGTTTGGTTTTCCAATTGAAAATTTAATTGGTAATAATTGAGTAATGAGCCAACTCAAGTTTTCTAATTTTCGTTTTGAACTTTCATTTTATGCAAGTTTGTAACAGTAAGCTTTGACGTTTTAGACTAGTAAATAACAGGCAGGTTCGTATTGATAAGAGATATGTAATCACAGTGCATGCATACATAGTCGAAGTCAGAAACATCAAAACATCAAACAAAACATCAAAACGCAGTCACATGAAATTTTCGCCGGCGAGAGTAATTAAACAACATAGAGATAGTGGGAAAAAATAACATTCACACCGTACATTTTTAACATTCCTTCCTGCTATTGCGGGTCTCTCCAGCTTTTTTAATCATTATTCAAATAAGGAAGCTAACAATTAGCCGAAACATGAAACATTCTTATAAATTTTTATCAAATTTCGTTTGGAAGGGACTTTTAAATTCTTGGGTCCATTGTCGAATTAACACCATATGTTATATCCTAGCGAATGTGCCTTCTCTCGGTCATTCCCAATAGCCTCATTTGCCGTTATAACCTTATTATTATACATGTATAAATCGAAGAATAAGACGCGTAACGGCGTAAAAAGGAACGTGCGTACGTTTCGCACGCATATTCAACCCACAGCATATGCACGATAACAGCACTGTCAGTCATAGACTTTTCCTATCCCATTGGCTGTCAACAAGAACACGATCTCAGGCGCATATTCCAAGAAGAGTTGTCGAACGAAAAACCAACCATCAGCTCGGTCAACAGACTCCAAAAACTCTACGCCGACCCATCCACATGGGGACCAGGAGAAGCCTCGACTCTAGATTATTTAAACATAACATCGACTAGACGGCTCCGACGAATTTATAACTCTGACTAAAAAATAAGACATCCGGTATCGCAGTCTAGTCCGATATATAAACCTCTCGAAATGAGAAGTCACCATAGCCATAAATTGACATAACACAGATCATGCGCATGCTTAGGTCTTAGATATCGAACTCTATATCCCATGCGATTTTTCGCCGAAACATGGGACAAAGGTCTCCTTCTCTTCATACGCATATTAGTCAGAACCGATGCCCTGGAATAAGGCCACGCACGTGACTAACGAATCTGTAAAGTATTCGCACACCATACCGCGACCAATCACGCTAATCAACCGATGTCTTCACGACCAATGGTCCAATCCCTGCAGAACTGGATGGCCAAAACCGCACTCTCCCTACGGTTCCGTCTCCCAGTATTGAACTCCTTCTAATTTTCATATCAAGAAAGATTTCCTTCCTGATGTCTGTCCTCCGTCAACCACCATCACATCAAGTTCTTCTATCGAGTCTAAATCCCAGTCTCCCGTCAACTACCATCGAATCGAGTTCTTCTACCGAATCTCAATCCCAGTCTCCCTTCAACTACCATCGTATAAAGTTCTTCTATCGAGTCTCAATCTAAGTCCTCCGACAACATCCATCGAATTCAGAGCTCAGTCTCCCGTGAATCAACTTCGAATCAAGGTTCTTTATCGTGTCTTAATTCCGATCTACGTACGAATAACCTTATTGCAAGTATTTATTTCGAATTGATTAAACGTAAAAGTTCGACCCACAGTCCGCGTAGCAAAGTCTAATCCGTTTCTCGCGCTTTAAGATCGTACAGAGCTTCAAGTGGCTCTCGCTGTCCATATATATTTATATTTACGTCGACCGAAAATCTTGTGCGCGTGTCACCGACCTACTCCAACAGTGAGCGCATCTGGCCACGAGCGAAAGCCCATATTCATAAGAGCGTCTACCGATGTCTTAATGAGCGAACACGCACTCAGCTGCGCACATCAACAAATGTAAGCGAACCACATCATTCTGTTATTTTTCTGTATTATCCCTTTACTCTTCTGTTATTATTAATCCACATTCAAATCCGACTATCCATCTGTAATAAAACGTCGGTTAAATTTATATGAGCTTGTCGAATTATTCCTCAATACCGAAATATCGCGTCAATTTCTTAATTCTATTCTTTCCCACGCACTACCCCTTTTTACCCTCATCCCGTGCTTTTGCGCTAGGCATAGGCAACAAAGAGGGAAACAAAAATATTATGCTCGCATCCCCCCCCCGGATGTGACAACTATTATTCAATATCAGTAATGGCGTTGAAGTTTACATCGTTGGAATGCAACGAAAGTTCTTTTTTATCGTAATTCTTTAGATAACTGACTTTTCCGAAAAAATTGTTGTTTCCTAACAAACCCAATATAGGCGTCGAAATGTTCAAAAATGCCCTTGTAGCTTCCCCCGACTGAATATCATTATTTATTTCCCAATATATGAGAAAATATCACAAAAAAAGATTAGGCTCATTTTTCGGTCGTCACTTATCTGAAGAATTCCCTTTTTTTAAACTTATTTTCATTTTTTCGTTTTTATTACGATCCATAGATTCTTCTTATAGATTAAGGTCGCGGATCTTTAAAGTGGATAAGCAAAACGGTTTGGTTTTGCTTATCCATTGATTTCCGTACCCTGAATCGTAAAAACAAATTTGAGCAATAGAAGAAAAATTAACTTTCGTTGCATGCCAAAGATGCAAACTTTAACATCATTATCACTGATGACTTTTGTCTCTGCAAATATATTCATGATTTGTCATGCATCCAGCGATGATTTAATAAATAATCGTAGTTCATCAGTAATCGCACTGCCATCTTGAATGTTTAATGCAATATGCATATGTATGCTGGCTACATTTGGACGGGGGTGAATTTTGGACAGCGGCATTCGGACGCGTCACAGATTTGAAAATATGATAATGTCGGTGGCAGCAGCATCGATTTGATATCGCACACACACACGCGAACAGACATATATATTTATATATATCGGTTAACTCGTAGGGAAAGACACAAAGATAGTACGAGACGGGCTCAGGGCGGGAGAGAGAGAGAGGGGGAGAGAAACGGACGAGATGAGAAGCTTTATCCGGCACTTGACTCGATTTGGAACACGCTCTAGTTTACGAGCCATTCCCGAAGAGTTTTGCCAGAAATTGTAGGACCTTTTTAGCACGATATTCGCTGTCTCGTTTTCGTTATTCATTAATTGAACGTTTATTTTCTTCGAATATGGCGTCAGTAAGAAAGAAATTACAGCACTGGGAAGATTTTTCCTTTGGATCATTATAAAACAGTACCTAATGATACTATTCGCGGATAAGAGGATAAATTGAAAAATAAATGAAATATTAATAAATTCAATGAAAATCAGCGAATGTGGGGGGGAACGATAATGTGGGGGAAAACAAATCTTCGATCGTTTAACGGGTCTGGATAGGTTCGAAATCATTAACCCAACAACTCATGAAATTTTTTTTACCGTCAAACGCATGACTGGCGTGTATATGCACCCCGTGCTTTTCTTTGTCATTAAACCGGTCCTGCGGGGATAAATGGACTTGATCATACCTCAATTTCTTTGTATTTTCATAAGAAAGTAAATAGTGTGCGAGCCATCTGATTTAAGTAACATTCCATTAGTGAACAATTCATTGAAAGACTAAAAATGGCAAAAATGGGCAAAAAACTCATTTTTTGCATAAAAATTGGGGTGCGACCGGACCCCAGTCATGAGTTTTAGGGGATTTCATCAAAATTCCAACCTCGTCTTTCCAGTACTTTTATCAGAAAAAAAATAAAATATATATATTTTTTTCTGATGAGAGTATTGGGATTATGAAGTTTTTCACACAATACATAGTCTTGCCAAGTTTGAGTTTTTCTTGAATAGAAAAATGTTGATAAACAATTAAGTTATTACTATTTAAACAAAGTGCTGCATAGCCAATTGATGTAGGTGGTTTGGCAACTCGGTTCAACATAAATGAAAAATAGATAAATGTACTTTGAGCATAATAATGCAACTTTCGTATGACTGAATACTTTTTTGAAATCTCGAAATCGCCCAGAATGGCAAGCTGTCGAAAAAAATCGATTTTCGGCAACCAAACTATAATAATTTCCTATTAACAAATGCATAAACTGATTAAAAAATCATCCGCACATACGCTAGAAAATGTTACAAAATATGTAACTCTGTCCGAATTTGAAGTGAATCGGACAAATCGATTTTGAGATACTACTTACACCGTTTCATGTAACGAAGTTTCGCAAAAAGGGCAAAAGAAAAACGGGTAAATCGCTGTCGGACGGTTCGCTGTAGCGCAGTGGGCGATTTGACCCGTAAAAAAAATCAACACATCTCGGCCAATTTTTTTAATTTGCACAAAACCTTCGTAGCAGATTAGAGCTAATGTCCTAGACTATACAATTATGCAATGAAAAATTGTATTTTTAAAGCTCGACCTTTTTCTAGCCCCTCGAATAATTCACCAAAACATCGAATTAACATTTGTCGAATAAGAAGGTATTGAAGTTTGCATCGTTTGAATGCAACGAAAATTTTTTTTTCGTATTGTCGTTTTTTTGCACTTTTAGGCCACCAAAATCACTGAAACATTTTTGAAAATCCTTATTAGAAATCTATAGCCGAAGGCTGCGAAAAAAGATATTAGATAGTAATTAAAATGAATAGATTAAAAAATTGAAAAGAATTTTCGTTGCGCTCAAACGATGCAAACTTCAACACCATCGAACAAGAATCTATCGTGGCGATCAAAAAATCTTTCTATCTTGAAAATATTTCCATCGCGAAAATTAGACTCACCAACTCACTCAAATATGTAATTCCCATATATACAGGGTGTTAGGAAGATCGATGCAAAACCTTACGGGGGTGATAGGTCACCTCGTTAGGAACATATCTAACCCAGGTTACCTTTGTCCAAAGTCTAAGAATGTTGAGTTATCACGATAAGTATGATTTTAGGAAAGTTACCCCAAATCAGGTACTAACTCGTTCATAATGTTCAAACAGACAATAATTGGTAACTAAAAACTTATTTGCGTCTTAGCTTAATGTGTATTCAATAGACAAACACCAATCCAATCATCTGTATCCACAAAACTAACTAAATGGGATGTGTTGAATAATTAAAAACATGTCAGAAAATAAAGATATCTTATGTTAATGCTATTTGAAAAAAAAAATAGCATTAACATAAGAGGTAAACGAGTTAGTACCTAATTTTGGGAAATTTTCCAAAAATTATACTCACCATGATAACTCGAAATCCTTAGACTTTGGGCTAAGGTAACCTAGGTTAGATATGTTCCTAACACCCTGTATATATATATGAATATATATGCACATATATATATATATATATATACACACACACACAGAGGCACACATACACACATGAAGTATAAAATCTATACTTCCCTCCTTCGTGAGCAAAGTCTACCTCGAGACCGAGTTGCATAGTATATGCTGGACGTATTTTTTTCCGTAAAACTCGGCCGGCATTAAAAACTCTTCCAACTTTCATAAGCTTCTTTAGATGAATATATATAGCCACTACATCGTCGAGATACGAGTAGGTATTATTTCGTGCCTGTATCTCTCCTTCAAGGGATCTATTTTCAAATATATATATATATATATATATATATATACACATATACACACACACTATATGTGTGTGTGTGTGTGTGTGTGTGTGTCTGCATGTATGCATTGTCGACCGTCGTTGTTCATGAGCCCAGAAACAAATTTGTTCTTCTTCCCCTCATCCCGCGCCTAAGCCGTTTTTTCTTTCTTGCAACATCCTACCCGTACCCGCGATGTGTCGTCGTTCGACGATCCGACAGGAAAACGAATCGAGTCAAACGTCGTTTTTTTCTTCTTCACGTATATAGCCCCGGGCATCCTTAGTATTCCGTGGGCACATCGGGGAAAACGCGATGTCGGTAAAGAGAGTAGAGTCGCACTTGTTGGCGTCGAGGGACGTGGAAGATCGCGGATCTATATATATTAAACTAAAAGACCTGAAAGCTTTAAGGACGAGCCGATTGTACAGTCGCGACGAAAAAGTTGCCGAATGGTTGAAACAAAAACTTTCTCAACATTTTTGATAGGGTTAATTAGTGTATTGTATAATTTTGAAGATTGGGTCGCTGTAACGGAACAGAATTTTTTTTTCAATCTATGACATTTTTTTGGTCGGTTCATACTATGAAAATCAATCTTTTATTTTTGTTTCCTCGTGAGAGATCCAGGACTTTGAATGGAAAAAAAAGATTTTGGATGGTAATAAAAATGAAGGAAGAAAAAAAATTCGTTGCATTCTAACGATGCAAACTTAAAAGCCACATTATTACGATGTTGAAGTTTACATAGTTGAAATTCAACGAAATGTCATTTTTTGGAATCATTAATTTGTTACTTTTCAATTTTTTGGCAGCCTTAGGCTATGAAAATCACTCAAAGGTTTTTAAGAATTTCGTCCAAGTACAGGGATCTAAATCTTCGAGAAAAATAATGTTGGGTAATATAAAGTTAAACAAACAAAAAAGAATTTCTCGTTGCATTTCAAGTATGCACATTTCAAGACTATTTTTTCAATTCATAAATCAACTTCTCACTCTTTTCTGTACACGCAATGCATACGAAAAAGTTTACAAATTTGCCCAGTTATTTTAATACTCTCACTATCTATCCTCTTTCTGGCTCAATCAATTTAGCTTATTTTTTATTTACCTAATTTACTATAAACTTAATGCATTTCGATTGCTAAATATTCTTCGCCGATTTTGACTGTGATAGTCAGAAACGATTTCACGGATTCTTATTAGATATTTTATGACCTCGATTCGCAAAAAACGCATTGGACAGAAAAAATTGTTGCACTTCAACATCATTTTTATTTACCTTTATGGAGTTGAATTTACCTTATGTGGATTAAAAAAAAAATAGCAGAGAATCTCTTCACAATTATGCTCCTATGGGGTCCTCGTTGGTGAAAACGCATGGAAATGTGGCTTGATCAAATAGGGTATTACACCCTTTTTTGAAAGGTATCTCAATTTGATCCTTGAGTGGTAATAAACTACTATAGTTTTTTATTTCTATTTTTTTGAAATCGATGAGGGCCATAAAAATGCATTTAAATGTTACATTTCAAATTTCCGCGCGAAAACGCTAGCCGCCATGCTGCTTCGGTTCGTGACGTCACTTGCATAGCAAACATCGATGCTGCGCCAATTGTGAATATGCAATTTTTTTTTTGGTTAAAAGTGAGTTACAATCCCTATAATTGGTGTGTTGTTCCTAAATGTAAGAATACTAGTGTAAAAACACCGGGAAAGATGTGGATTAAAATGCCAATTGATATAAATACGCGGAAGACTTGGTTAAAACTTGCGAGAAGAGATCCAAAGTCATAGTCCGAAAAAAAACTCATCTGTTCTTTTTTGAAGTGCAGATAACTATTCGAAAATTTGCAATTGTCTATGATCAACGAGAATATATAGTTGTTGACGCTTTCTTCTACAGGTTAGAGTGTAATACGTCTACCGCTTTCTTTGTTTACTATGTCAATGACATCACGTCGGAATCCATTATGGCCGCTACCGTTTCGCATGTTCGTTGAACTGACACAAAAAGTATTTTTTTAAAAATGAATTATAATATTTATTAAATCGAACATGAATCGATTGCTTATTGCGAAAACTACCTTATGAATAATTCTTATTTATATTTATATATTTATGTTTATAAATTATTTATATTTACATTATATTATATTTATATATTTATATATTTATAGCTATTATAAATATAAATACATCCTTAGTATTTATCTTACATAGAGTAAAATACCCTATTCATAGCCTTATGAACCGAATGTTGATTAGAGAAAAGACAAGACTGTCTGCAGTGGCGCGTAGAGAACTGGCGAATACAAACGGTTTTTAATTTAGGACTTATTGATGGTGACTGTACGAGTAGTTTCTTAAGGCAGCGAAATAAAAAAAAGGGTTTCGTGAGCCGGACGAATGGAACGAACATACGAGAGCCTGCAGAAAAAATATACATGTATACGTGCATGCATAGGTGCATATATGTATATATATCGGCTGCTACCGATCAAAGGGGCGTAACTCCTATTGCTCTCCGTGTTCAATTGTGTGCGATTTATGTCCCTTTGACAGCAAGCCGGCAACATCTATATACATACATTCGTGTATGTGGGTATATAGAAATGGGTAAAGGACGATCGAGTCCGGAGGGACGCACTATATACCCTCAGTGCTGGCAAGTGAAGTGAGTATACGCCGTGGTCAGCCCGCAAGAGCGGACTCGCTCCCTCGGGAGATTTCTCGACCGCAGCCCTAAATCAGGTTTCGTTCATCTCTCCCCTCTTGTTCTAACACGTACCGCTTCGCGGCAGGATTTCACCGTCAGGAGCCGTGAACTTGCCCGTAATGTAACACACGGTCGACAAATATAATGCTGCGTATGGGCGTATATATACGCGTATCACATGCGATTATGAATCTGGTAAGCTGCTCAATTAAAAACGCATTTTCGCCCAAGAAATATCGATTTAGGTGAAAACAAATGCGTTTTTCTTCGGCTCACTGTACTTGCGGGAACGACTGAAATTAACATTCTACAATTCGAATGCAATTTGACCGAACAGATGAAAATGTTGCGTGTGATTGGAGCCAGTCTTTGTTGCAATTTATTCTTGTTACTATGTGTGCTGATTTTTTTGTTCTTACTAATTGGCCGTTATTCTATATGGTAAAATATGCGCGATGTGATACTTCGATTTGGCAAAACACGCACGAAATATAGTGCTTGATAAAGAATTTGACGGCATTGAAGCTTCCATCGTTAGAGCGCGACGAATATTGTTTCCCTTTATTTTCAATTTTTTTTAAGGGGCCTTCTCACTTTAGACGCTAAATAAAGAGGTTATTTTCATGAATTTTCGTTGATAGGTTTATATTATAGATATTGTTGTAAAAGTGTTTGTACTTTATAAATACACTATCGAAATACATTAAAACAATTTATTTATTTACTTAAGTCACTATTTATAGACGAAAATGGTAGTTAATAATGTCCTAAAAAAATGTAGGTCTGCGCTGTTGATGAAATCTTGGAGATGGATTATCCGAACAAAATCAAACGGTTTTTGATTCAGTATGTTAATGGTTATAGCGCATATTATGCGATTTTTGATACATGCAAAAATAACAAAATGGCGGACATTACTCGAAAAAAACGTCTTTTCACAGTTTTTGGCAAAAAAAGTAGATATCAAAATTTCAAAAATCCTTGATTTGCGCTATAGCTATAGTTGTAAAGAATATGTGGTTAAAATTCCACAAGGATCGGTTCAGTAGTTTCGAAGATTTCATCAACAAGCCGTTGAAAAACGTTGGTTCGAGAAAAACGCGTTTAAAATTTGTCCGGGTTACATAAAAACGTTAAATTTTTTTTAAATGTATTTCGAAAGTGGATTTATTAAGTGTAACAACTTTTACTTCAATATCTATAATGTAAACCTATCAAAAAAATGCATGAACATAGCCTTTTTAGCGTCTAAAGTGAGAAGACCCCTTAACGCGATAAACTATTACGATATTGGCAACACCGACAAAAATTAGTTCACTCCAGAAGTGTAGAAGTTACGAGAAGAAAAAGTTTTATTCTTTGTCCGTCGTCATCAATCGTACCTGAAAATCGACATTTACGATAAAATGATTTTCCTCGTAATAACTTTTGTCGATGGAGCGACTACTTCAAATCGACAATTCACTCCGACACCGTGGAAATTCCGTAACGTATACCCGGCACATTTGTAAGCGCGCGTATACACGCTTCGATCGTTAAACGACATTGCTCGCGCGAGGACCCTCAAAGATTTTCATCTCTCTCGCACATAACGTAGATCAAGCCGCACAATGAACGACCGGAAAGGGTAACGACATGCTTGTACATCGATCACTCACTGATGGCTTCGGGGGCAAAAAACGTACGTAGCTGAATCAAAAAAAGCGTCTCCTGTCGAATCTCGATCGTTCGTAACAACGAATGTGAGAAAGATGATAGGAGCGATTCGTCTTTTTTAATACCGAAAGATTATGACGAGCGTGATACGCGTTCGATTATAATCGTGAATTTATTAACAGTGATAAAAATCGGTTTTTCCGTCAGTGGCAATCGTTATGGTTTACATTTTCGTGAATAATCAAAAGCCGAGCGTTACATCATGTTTCGAATGGATACAAAACTATCTGTTTTCTATGAAATTTTTAATTGCAATTCAAAATTAAACAGGATTTGAACCGGACCAACTTTAAATTACGCAGAGTATTTCATTTAGTTAATTGAGGAAAAGCTCGACGTAAAGAGCTAAAAAAAACGATTAATTTTCCATAAACTGATAGTACGTAGGTCTTAATATAATTGTCCGTCGAATTCGGAATCGTCATTCAACGTATCAACGGAGCTACAGATCTTTTTCCAGACTTGCATTATTCACGTAATTTACTACTTTTTTTGTCCAAAATAGCTTTATCTGATGCGTTATTTTTAATATTTTACATTCGTTTTCGAAACAGTGCTTTACGGCGTTTTCGGAGACCGGTCCACTGCACACCTAATGAACGTGGTCCTGATACCACCGCGCCGAACGCCAACTCTAACTTACCAATGATTTATTATTTTTGCTGAAATAAATTGTAATCAAACGTCAAAGTATTATACGAAAAGATAAAAAGAATCGCATTCATCCGTTGTTTGTTTAACCCACTAGACAATTTACGAGTCTCCCAAACTGTTCACTGTAGTAGACCAACTCCAAATTCTCATACTCAAAACTAAACTCCCTTGCCTCGATATTACGTCTGGAAGCAACTTGAGGTGTACAATAATAATAACGTATGTATAAGAATAGTAACGTACGTATAATAATAATAACGCACGTGCAATTATAATAACTTGCCTACCATAATAATAACAACGTGCAATATACCATACCAGTAATAATGTTCGATAAATATGCGTACAATGTGCAATAATAATAATGTACAATAAACTATACGTGCAATGTACTCTAACAAAAACGTATGACAAAATATATGTACAATGCACAGCAATGATAACGTACACCAAAATATACGTACAATGTGCAATAATCATAACGTACAAAAAACTACCGTACAATATACAATAATAATGACGTACAACAAAATACACATACAATGTACTATAATAATAACGCCAGTAATAATAACACGCGAAAACATTTTAGTCTTCGAGTTCCATTATTCTGAACAAGGTTCAGCGTAATAACACTCGTCTGGTAGTCAAAAATCCATCACCCAGTTTTCCTCGAGGACGGTTCACATATTCCAGAATAACAAAAAGAAACTTGACTTTGCTCTTTCCACAGAGCAGGTCAAGTTTTTATTGTATTTTCCAAAAAAATCAGTCGTTTAACAGAAAAATTCGGTACAAAATAAGGTTGAAGTTTGCATCGTTGGGCGTAACGAAAATTCTTTTTTTCGATTTTTATTTCCTTATTTTTATTAATATAACAAATATTCTTTTGCAGAAGCAGGCTTCGTAGTTAAAATCCACCAAAAAAATTGAACAAATTAAATAAAAATGTTCATTGCATTCCAACGATGTAAACTTCGATCTCATACAAAAAAAGTGTCTCTCGCCCTCGTGTAATTACATACAGCAGTCCAAGAATTCGCAATCTTCTCTACATTTTCATATCGACATTGAAATTCCTGTACTATTGATATCTAGTCTCTTTATCAATAACTCCGATAGCTCTTAGATTCAGGGATGACTGAACACCAACGTCTATCAGCAAATCATAAAGATCGCGAAAGTCGCGCGTGTGCCGGTGAATTTTGGGACTCCCTCGGGAATTTTTATTCATACGTGTAGCTGAGACTCTCCTTTTAGCGGCGTATATAATATATGTAGAGAGAAGCTTCTCACGACCGTGTGGGAGGCGTAGACGCGCGAGAGCGAGTCACGGTGGATAGAGAAAGAGAGAGAGAGAGAGAGAGAGAGAGAGAGAATGGGGGTTGCTTTCATCCTCTGCAGACAGGTCCGTGCTCAGGCGAGCTCTCACATCAAAAGCAATTTATTCGATTATATGCATGGCGCCTTCAATGCACCTTAATCAAATAAACCCCACGATGTGTACGCTCGCGGGGGTGGCGGCAGAAAAGAGGGTGGTGGCGCATACGTTGAAAGTTGTGAATCGGCATGAGCTCTCTCTCTTTCTCTCTCTCTCTCTCTCTTTTCTTTCTCTCTTCTATTCCCTCATGTACGTTCCTAAACACACATATATACATATATCGTAAATATCTATATATGTCTGCTGATGTACACGCGCGTTGCCGGAAAAATTCCTCGCGCTTTACTTCTATAATATGCCGCACAAAGTGTGGTTATAGCAGGTACATCGAGGTAGGAAAGCGAGTCTCGTGAATACCTCTTGCGATGCCTTCACATTGTAGGCACATGTGCCCCATTCCTCAGCTCCGCTGTCGTACGTACACATATATAAATATGAGACATTTTATGCAGACACGACCGGCTCGTTGTTCCCGGACTACCTTTATGAATTATTTCTGTTTCCCACTCAATGTAGAACGCACTCGAAAAGTGTATTCCTCACGGGGAAGAATTTCTTCCCAATTATGTGGGTCAGTGGGCGTTTCTAGCGTTAATGCCATTTTTTTTCCTGAACGGAAATTTGTGCGCAAAGGAAAATTCTAAAAGTGAAATTCAACGACTCGGTGAGGCTGATTTCGTAATTTTTGGTTTTTGATACTCGGGTTCACGAATACGTGGCTGTTACGCATAGGGAAAACTCAGGGAATTTTAAAAATTCTCTGGAATTTCTTCAAAAGTTATTTACATTTTGCACAAATTACGAAAATGAAAACGACTTGGTAAACCGAAAGGTACAGAAATAAATATTTTTGTGTATTTTTAATATTTATATTATTCTTAATTATTTACAAAAAAATTATGTCAGTGTCGAACATTAAAACTATCAAAAACTAAAAGCTAATTAACTCTAAAGCTCTATACATTTGCATCCGATTGTACAAACACACAATTATTATTGTATATGAGTGCTTGTATTTGGTTTTTATTTATTGGCACCGACATAACATTTTCTGTTTCTAATAAACAACAGGTTCTGTCTTTGTTTTTAATGTAATTTCATTTTTTACATTACAGTGCTTAAATTACTTTTCGAATTTCACTTTTTTTGAAATTTTATTTTAGTATCCAACATTTTCATGCATTTGATCTTAAAAAATATTATGTTTTTCATTTGGACCCAATCTCCCTGGAATGTTTGCAAAACCTGGGTGGAAAACGTGGAAAGGTTAGGGAATTTCTGAATCATTAATGCGCAACGACCATGGAATATCATCGTTGTTTGTGGAGTAATATCGTAAAATAAAATTTGGTCTCCATGGCGCAATTAAAGTGCGAATTTGCAATTTCTCATCTCATCATGTTTGTGATGGTACCGTGGGATCGCAAAAAGGATAATGACGTTGAAGTTTGCATCGTTCGAATGCAACGAAAATTTATTCTTTTTCATTGCTCAATTTTTTATGCTCAATTTAGGTTGAGAAAATCACTCAAACGTTTTCACGTATTCTTATTGAATATTTATTATCTCAATTCGCGAAAACGGCTTTAGATAATGATAAAAATGGAGGAAGAAATCGTTGTATCCAAACGGTGCAAACTTCAATGTCATAAATGATGTCAAGTTGTTATTCTGGTACATGTACGATAAAGATAAGAGTTCGTATTATATAAGGAGAATAAACGCATTGACTAATAAGATTAATCGTTGTTTGGTTATAATTAAAGAACATTTAATACGCCGCGGGAAGTTGGAGTGCAAACCCTTATGTTCTTTTCTGCCAGAGCTGTGGCCTCGCACTCTGCGCTCCTTTACTTCTTGCACGGAATTGTTCAAGCTTCGAAATGCTTCTTGCTTCAGAGAGCTACGATTTTTTTTCACCTCGACTTTTCCCAGTTTTTTTTTGAAGATGTTCCTCAGATAGCGCACAGTTGAACCGACGACGTCCCACGGTTGTCCAAATGAGCCTCCTGAGAATAGTAATAGAAACTACGAAAAAAGTTTCCATGACAATCTTCGTAGCGTTGAAGTTTGCATCGTTGGAACGCAACGACAATTCTTTTTCTTTTTTAAATATTTTTATTGTACAGCATTTTTCCACAGATTTTCATCGTCCATTTCTACTGAGGATATGGAAAAAACGTATGGGAGATTCCATAGCCTGAATTCCCCCCCTAAAAATGTTGGCATTTGGAAAAATATATGTATATATTTTTATTCCATTCCAACGGTGCAAACTTCAGCATTGTCAATCTTCAAGAATTGTAGCAGTTTTACATATCTATAGGTATTCAAATCAATTTTTTATATCAATACAAAATGGCGATGCGGCGGTCGGTACAAAGAGAACGCCTTTCTAGGCTTTCCACGGGTGGAGTCGTTGGAGGCACACATGAGCACGTAGAAAAAAAATGTTTTTTTTGCGTTATCTACATGAGTTTTGCTAGTGAAGTACGCACAATTATTACAGAATATCAATTTTTGCAAATTTGGCACCATTATTTAAAAGTGGCGTTTTTACTAATAAAACGGCCTTAATTTGTTTATAAAAACCGTAATTTTTAACCGATCGTAATAATCGTGTGTACTTTGCTAGAAAATGTATCTAAGAGCTACAGCGGAAATTTGAAGTCAATCGGTTGAACATTGTAAGAGGTACGAGCCTGAACGATTTTGCAAAAAAATAGTTTCAAGAAAAGCGCGTTTACAGTTTGAAAACTATTTTTCTTCAAACCATATCACTTTTGGCATGTTTATACACATCAACCATATCATTCCTGGGATGTGTATACATCGTTTAAGGGATAACACCACTTTAGGATTTTGGAAAAATGGTTTTTTTTTGCTTAAAAAAAATCCTTTTTCTCGAAACCACTTTTTTCAAACTGGGAGGACGGATTACTCGAACACCTTTGCATGGATCGATTTGAAATTTTGATAGTAGCTTCACAATTACATTCTTGATGGGAGGACCTAGCTGTTTTTTTCATTAAATGTAAACTTTTTTTTAAAAAACAACTTACTGCTTATTTTTTGGGCAAAAAATCGATTTATTCCTTTCTAAGTGCGCCATTTTTTCAAAATTTGATTTAAAAACATCCCTACGTAGTCCCATAGCTAATAATGTATATATTATAATTTTTTTTGTTTTTTTTCTAGGCCTTATACTTTACGAGAAAACCGTCCTCCCGTGAAGCTATTTGTAAAAACACGTTTTTCAAGATAGGCTCTGTCGCTGCCATTTTGTATGAAAATTATAATAACAAAAAAATTGTTATACTTTAATATTTATTAAATAAACTCTCTCAAAAGAAATCCTATTCCTTTTTTCATACTCCCAAAATAAATTGTCAAAGTTAGGCTTTTTTTCTGCCGCTAAAGAGGTGTTATCCCTCAAGGTATTCCTTTCGCGATCCCGAATATTTAACATTTAACTGATATTCGTCTATAATCAAGTAAAAATACATCCCGGTATACTGGTAAAATTTCAAGCCAAGTAACCGAACTTTTAACATAAAATTGCGACAGTTAAAATTGTCTCATTTGTACGGCGCTTTATGGAGATGACACGCTGGCCATATTTCTATCTAATAATTTATACCCTAAATAACTCTAGATGTCTGATTCAAACTGCTCACGTGTGTAAAAAAATCTGGATATTCTGTAACGACAATAAAAACGGGGGGTCACCGAATGTTTAAAGAAAATATTAATGATAAAACTTGGAAAAATGTGACTAGCAGAAGAATTTTCGTAGCCGTGACGTTTCAGAGAAAATGTAAAAATGTCTAAATCTACTAACTGCTCGAATTTTTTAATTCCAGTTTATCGTTGGGTATAATAATTTATTGGAACTTATTTTTTATCAAGCGCAACTATAATTTACCGATGATTCAGAAAGGTCCTCCTTATGTCCCCATAAAATACGGTCTTTCGCGAAATAAATACCTTAAGGAGGTATCCCTCTCTGGAAACTTAAAAAAATCGTTTTTTGCATATTGCTATAGTGTGAACTGTCAAGAATATTTTAAGACCAACCGGACCCTGAAATTCTAAAAAATTGACGAAGTTATCCCAATCTGAATGGAACAGTGTGCGTCGGGTTACGAATGATTCGCGTATAACGAAAGCGGACAACAAAGCACGAGAACACTCAAAAGAGGCCCGAACTGCCCGCAGATTGCATAGATTAGGTGTGCAACACGATCTCGATGATAAGGAAGGACACTTATATGGTGCCGGAATCGCTGACTAGCGGTAAGACGACAATATTTCACAGGATCGTGTAAAATATCTACCAAAACTTTGAACGCGATTATCTCGAAACTACGTATCTTGACAGGGCGGGATTGATATCCCGAGCAGAAATTTGTTCAGGGTGAAATCCGGACCGGATCAAGCTGCCACAATAGCAAATCCGGGCCGGGTCAGACAAATTTAGTCCGGCCCTGATCAGGGATGTAACGCTTTTGCAAATTCAGGTCCGGATCAGGCACCTTATCTGGCTCTGATCAGGCGCTTCATCAGGCCTGGATCAAGCAACTTATCTTGTTGCGGATTACGAAATCTATGTATACTTATCCATGCGAGTCGGCAACGTTCAACATGTGGCAAGTAAAAAAAACGGAAACAATTAAAACATGCTCATTGGTATCTGTCGATCGGAAAATGGTGTGTTTGGATACGAGCAACAACGACACGGAAGAAAAGATCTGAATGATGTCTCTTCTCCACTGATAACAGGAAAAAAAATACGAGGTTCGTTTCGCATTAAATATATTACAAAATATAAAATTTAAGAGAATAAAAATACGTATATATTTAAAAAATGCATTTCTAGACTGACTGTATGGTCGTGCATTACAATCGATCGTAAAAAATTGATTTAATTGTTCTTCAAACTAATAGTAATGTCTATTTTATCATTTTATTGCCAATATTTTAGCCCGTCCGGCGCAAATCATGCGTGCCTGATCAGGACGCCTTATTAATGCCTGATAAGGCCCCTGTCTGGCTCAAAGCAGGCGTGCCTGATCAGGGCGCCTTATTGATCCCTGATCCGGCCCTGATGGATCCTCAGGCAGCCTGGTTAGATTTCTGCTCGGGATCTTGAGTAACTTTCACACTATTGACTTGAATTTGCACAGTTAGCGTTCAAACAGAAGTCATTTTCGGTTCACGATCGCATTTTTTAATTGGATGAACCATTTGTTAATAAAAATAACTTTAGCATGCTGTTTTTCAAAAGAAAAATGCGGTTTACTTTAGAGAAGCTGTCATTTTTTGTTTTTTTTTTTTTCGAAATTTCGAAAAGTGGATCGTAAACTCATAGCCAGTTGGATATATTTGAAGAAAACATTTTTTGTTGTCGTTTCTGATTATATTTGAGCCTGGTAGAGATGCCGCCGTTTCGGGCCTCGCCGCTGGAGGACTGCAACGCCAATTGCAGCACCACGAACACTGGAAGATTTTCTTCCGAAAAATTACATTATAACCACAAACACGTGTACAACATGCTGGGAAAACATTAATTTATTCCAACCAATGTGTTACTGGAAAAAAAAATCATCATTCTGACCCTTCAAATTGGGCTTCCAGAAAGGGATATCCCGCCAGCCAATAAAAATAAAACCATGTATTTTTTTTTCAAAGCTATACACGGCCTTAAGGAAATGCTTATAGGAGCGCGACGAGCGTCCTATTTACTCGAATTACTCGCCAGTTTCTTGTATCCGACATACGATACAGGCGATGCAGAAACAGCTTCTTTCTCTTTGCCATCTTTGGGAATAGAACGTCGAGAGCGACGAATTCTCGAAACTGGTCTTGACTTGTGAAGGATGGGGGGGTGTAACGGTGCCAAAATCTCAAGAGGAACATACGAGCGGGCCTCTATTTTCTGTTTCTCTTCCTCTTGGCAGCGCTCTGGGAGAGGGACCTGAATGTATATACAACAAACTCACTTCCATCATCCCTCAGAGAGCATAGACCCGTATAACTATCACACTGCATCCCCGTTGTCATCGTCCTCTTCCTTCTTCGTTTCTCCACCTGTTTGTCGTTTCAGGACTTCTCCTATAGCGCTCCGCCATCGTCGCGCTTCCGCGCTTTGTTATGTTAATTGTTTCAAACTCCGGGCATCATAGCTGCGTTTATTTTCCATCCTCGTCGCGTTTACTCCCTTTCATCGTCAGGGAGGCTCCCTTTCTTCCTTGTTTACCGTGCAGCTCAACCGGCTACTGCCACATTTTCCACACTCCCCACCTCTGTCTTTCGCTTTCCCGTCTCTCTACACGGTCGGCAATGCTATTGCGCCGAAACTCCCTCACACAAACGTCACGCGAGACAGTAACACAGTGAGCCCTTTGCCGAAAGATGGAGAAAAAGGGAGTGTGTGTGTGTGTGTGTGTGTGTGTGTGTGTGTGTGTGTGTGTGTGTGTGTGTGTGTGTGTGTGAGAGAGAGAGAGAGAGAGAGAGAGAGAGAGAAACTTGATGCCATGAAAGCTGGAAATTTGGCTGAGGCGTCATTCAACTAACAAAACGTTAGCCAAGAAACTAAGTCCATTCAAGTACCAAGTATCAAGTCCGAATGTCAGCTCCTAAAACCAGAAATTATATACTTTTATCGGTGGTTCGTTTATTTATAGAGGAATTAATAGGATATTTCAATTGGACTTTAAAAAAATGACTTGACGTTACTAAATTCGTCATTGGGAAATGCCAATGAATTACGTACGAAAAAATCGACTGCACAGTTATTTTAAGAATCATTTGTCACTTCAAAGTAACGAATACTCGGAATAATAAAATATTTTATGATATTAAAGCTTGCAGCGTTGGAACGCAATGAACATTTCATAGTCCCAATTCTTTCAGCATATTTAGGGTACGAAAATGACTCAGACGTATTTTGGGATTCATATTAGAGATATGTAGCGTACATTTTCGAGAAAACTTGTTGGGTAATAATGAAAATATAAAAGCGTTTTAAAAACTTCAAAAAAAAATCGTTGTCTTCCATGATATAGAAGTTTGCATCGTTGGAATGCAACGAAAAAATATAATTTTTTCATTGTTTTTTTCAGAGAATTTAGGCTATGGAACTCACTGAATTTTTTTTGAAAATCCTTAAAAAAAATTATAACCAAATACTGCAAAAGAAGATGAAGGAATGAAAAAATGAAGAATGTTCGTTGCATTTCAACGATACAAGGTTCAACATTATTTGTATTCCAACGATACAAGGTGCAACATTGTAATACTTTAGTGTTTCATCTTGATACTTCATTGGCTACCTGTGAATGAAGAATTTCATGGTGTTGAAGTTTCCACCGTTGAATGCAACGAAAGATCTTTTTTATTTCTCACTTTTATTATTATACGAAATCATCTTTGCAGGGTTAGGTTGTAGATCGCCAAATAAGAGTTCTAAAAAATGTTTTCCTGATTTTCGTAGCTTTAGTCTACTAAAGCAAGGTTGTTACGCATATGGAAAACAGGGAAAACCGGAAAAACTCAGGGAATTTCATGCCTCGTGGAATAATCAGGAAAAAGTCAGGAAATTTTCGCAAAAGTTACTTTTTGCAAGAATTACGAAAAATGAAACCGACTTGACAACAAACGGAAAAGTATAAAAATATATTTTTAATATTTATATTATTCATCATTATATACAAAAAAAGGTTGTCAGTGCCAAACATTGAAAATTTAAAAACTGAAAACCAATTTAATATAAAGCTCTATACATTTACATTTGATCTGTTGATACACAACCATATCATTATTAGTATAGATAAGTGTTGATATTTATTTTTTATTTATTGTCACCGGCATAAAAAAGTCTGTTTATAATAATGATCAGGTTCTGTATTTAATTTAATGTATTTTTTTTACTTCACAATGTTTGAATTATTTTTCGAATTTCAGTTTCGAACTTTTATTCCAATTATTAACAATTCCATATATTTGATCGTAAAAAAATTATGTTATCCAGTTCAACATAATTTTCAATATAAGGATCGAATTGAGAATATCCCTTGTTTTTGCAAGTTGGTTAAAAATGTTATGTTTTTTTTTCACTAAAATAATTCATTGCTATTTCTACGTATATAATTTATCCCGTATAGTTTGTAACGTTTAAAAATACTAGTATGGGTGAAACGAGACCTAACTTGTGGTCTTTAACTTAAAAATGTATATATTTGATGAAGACAAAGTGTTCTTTATTTGACCCTAATCTGGGTAATTTGCAAAACCTGGATTTTTTGCAAAACCTGTATGGAAAACCTGACAATGTCAGAGAATTTCTGAGTCAATTATGCGTAACAACCCTGTAAAAAAGATTCGGGAAGTAAAAAAAAAAATCGTTGCTTTTGAACTATGCAAACTTCAACGTCATACAAATCAGTCATCCAAGTGATTGAATTTCTGTGTGTACTCGGAATAATAAAATATTTTATCATATTTGAGCTTACATCGTTGGAACGCAACGAAAATTTCGTAGCTCAAATTCTTTTAGCAACTTGGGCTACAAAAATTACAAACGTATTTCAGGATCCTTATTTGACATATGCAGCGTAAATTTTCAAGAAAATTGTTGGATGACAATGAAAAGGTACAAACAAAAAAACAAAACAATTTGCGTTGCATTCCAACGATGCAACCTTCAACATCGAAATATTTTAGTGTTTCATCTGGACGTTTTGTTGGCCGTGAACAAACAATTCCGTTGAACCACGTGATTTAAATTCTCTCTGTACACCGATACTCGAATCACGATGTAAAATCTTGCTTCAACATCACGGAAAAAAACAAATACTTACATTGAAAATTGAAGTTTAAAAATTGATGTAAAATGGAAAGAGTTCGATGACGTTGAAGTTTGCATCGTTGTAATGCACCGATTTTTTTATTTCTTTTTTTTGTCATCAAGTTTTTTTTTACCAATTTATTCAAAGTTCCGATTCTCTAACGACGATACATAAACATGGACGAGTTATTTTCAGTGTGAATCGACCAAAAAGAAATTTTATCAACTGGAGAGAATTAATTTCCGTTGCGTTTCAACGATGCAAACTTAAATCATAGGGTTCGTTTACTCTCGTAGTTTCACAATTTCCTCATTGAATTGTCTAATTATTTTTCGCTCCAAATTCTATAAATATTTCTCGCGAGTGCTCGATGTGAAACTCGTCTCTCTGCGTTGGTAATCGATTCCTATCACAGCTATTTTCATCGTGTCACTGACCCGATACACACACATACTCTTTCTCTTTTCGCTCGCTTCCAGCATATTACAGCTCGCGAGTGACGTCGGAGAAAAGAGCGCGCAATGCGCAACGTCTCTACAGGACACTCGCGAGCAATCCGAGACTCATAATCCCGTGGCTTTGCCGGCGAAATTGTACCTTAATTTGAAAGCCTTGGTGAGCGTCAGGGAAGGGAAGTTTCGACGTACAGTCGGATGGAAGACGAGAAGATCTTACGAATAAATGTACACAACCACACACACACGCACACACACACACACACACCCGCACATCTTATCATCCGTACCGGGTAAGGTGTGTGCGGCTTTCGGTCAGCCGGTTTTCGTGAGGGTGGGTCACGGTGAGGGTAGATTTTCGAGAGTGAGAGCCTAGGCCAAGATGCACCTATATACACATGGTTCTAGCGCACGACAAAGAGGGAGGAAGAGCGAGAGAGAGAGAGAGAGTCTCGCCTTTGGTGGCTGCTGCGCCTGTACGGGGTGACCGCAGGATGTCGGCCTTCGCTATCGACGTTGCCATGCTCTGGGTCTATGTCTCGTTTCAAACCCTTCCGTCTCTGCTCCTACAATCTCCCGTGTGCGACTAAGGTGCATGGCGACTTCGAACCTAGACTCTCCCTCCCCCTCTCTCTTTCCCTCCCTCGTTCTCTCTCTCTTTCTCTCTCTCTCTCTCTCTCTCTCTCTCTCTCTCTCTCTCTCTCTCTCTCTCTCTCTCTTTCTCTCTCTCCCTTCTCCCGACACGAGCCGTTAAGAGAGAAAGTGTACGGTAACGGACGTTGGTGCCAACAACAAAGATGTCAGCCTCCTGGCATAATATTATATCACCCAAGGGTTCTCGCTGCGAGAGCGGCTGCACGGTTGGAATTTACTCGCCGGCTCGCCAGCTCCCGAACTCGCGACCAGCGTTACGTAAACTTGCGGCTGGCTAATATCGCCAAGAACGTCTCTCACCGTTTCATATGCCGAGAAATTATTAACCGAAATTTTAGCAGACCTCTCTTCTTTACCTCCCTGCCTTCAGCCGAAAGTATTCATCTCAAATGCAGGGGACACATTTGTCGCCAAACTGTATCCTCCCCGTTGAGCTTCATTTTTCTACCAATCATTCACGCGGGACACTCGAGCATCACGATTTTTCATATCATCGGCTGTAATCCTAGTCGCCGTTGGACGAGTTGAATGAGTACGAAAAAAGGCTTGGGTTGGTGCAGAGAATGTTATGTTTTCTCAAGCGTTTGCTCGTGGTGAAAGAGCCACGATATATTTCTTCGTCTGTACATGCGGACGTTTATAGATAAATATATAAGCCCGTAGATATATACGTCCGTACATATGGACGTGTCGATAAAAGGGATGTTTGAGAAAAGGCAATAAGGCGAACAGGGACAAAAGCGAGAATTATATACGAAGGTGAGAGAATCCGGCGGGGTTTAAGGGCAGGGGGAGGGAGATCTTATCCGATATACGTGACGAGGGAGAAACTCGGGTGTGCAATGCCGCGCTTCAGCCCAGAATAAGAAGATATATGTTCATGTGTACACACATATGTGCACACGCACACACACACACACACACACACATATGTTATATATAAAAGCGGAGGTGCCGTTATAGGGATCCGTTCGGGCGTATTATCGCGGCGGCAGTTCAATAGCGTGGACAGAAACAAAAGGGGTGGACCACCGGGTACGGGTCGCGGACAAAGTAATGCCAACATTCACGACAGGAGCGCGAGAAGTAAAGGGTATATATGGTGTATGGGAGAAGAGAAATCGAAGCGAGAAAGAGATACGGGCTTGGCACACCCGCGCTTGTTCTCTCGTTGTCGTCGTCCTCGTCCTTCCATGCTTGTGGGACGTTCCCTCGACCTTTCTCACCAGCTCACATCCATGTGGCCTTCTCTGGGTGCTGTGAGAGGGAGAGAGAGAGAGATGAAGAAAGGCAGAAAAAGAGAGAGTTTTCGGCCGCGAACAGTGTGCAAGCCTGGTGTACGGGTTTATGCAGGACTCGTACGTGAGACTGTGGTTCATCCACGTACGGGACTTTTGTTATAGACGTACGTGTATACGTTTCCGTACGTAGGCGCAGTACGAACACCTCAACACACCCTGGCCCTCGCTGAGCCCCGTCGCGCTTATATCCCAGGACGGTGCTCGATGTGCGCGAAAAAAATGAGAAGCACGTGAGGGGTTGCACCCGAGAACAGTGGAAACAATGGGGGGGAAATAAAATAAAGCTCGGAGGGACCTAACGGCTGAGAGAGCTTCTCTATACTCTGCGTGAGCGCAGTGATGGAAAAAGAGAAGGGAAACGTAAGAGTTGCGCCAAGGATATAAAGGCTGAAAAACTTTTGTGTAGGATCGAGATATAACGATGAGGAAGGAATATAGAGGCATGCGTATGTGGTATTACACTCGAAGAAGCGAAATTGCTTCGATGAGAAAACATTTCGTTGCGCAACTTTGCAACTGACGCGGAGAATACAAACGTCGTGTTCCAAATTGTGCGCGGTCAGCGGTTTTTTTTCGAATGGTCGTTGGAGGATTTCCGGTTGAGCCACGGAAATAATGGCAACGGCGAATGTGACTTATGACGTTTAGTGGGTGGCGTTTTACGAAAGCAGCATACAGCATGGTGTTGAAGTTTGCACCGTTGGGACGCAACAAAAGTACTTCATTACATTTTATTTTTCTTTTTTTTAATTATTATAGGACATTTTTTTTATGCATTTGTAGGGGAAAGGTGTACGAGATGACTCCCCTAAGGGAGAATGCTCGTAATTTCAAAGACGTAATTAAGATGTGAAAGCGTTTATTACTGGCATATTAATCTATCTTACGATATAGGCATGTTCGAAGTATTCAATTTATTAGGGTTTCAATAAAAAGATTTCCTTTTTTTAAACCTTATATAAGGATCATCTTGGACACCCCGATGTTCAAGATGATCTCTAGAGTATGGACAAGATGATTCCCCTCATCATCGTGCCGCTATTTCGGGATTTTTTTATTTTGGAGAAGGTGGGTAAATGTAAATAAAAAGTTGCGCGATTTGACAACACCTTTATCTATATTAATCATAGGTATACAACATGAACTAAACTTACAAGTTAAATTACCTTTATAATATAAGTTTTTATCTGACCCAACTACAATTAAACTAAACCAGTATTCTACAGCCAGTCTTAAACCACTTAGGTATATCAGTTATTATTCGTGAGATCAGTTATACATTAGTAGTGTAGTTTGTTCATAAATAGACAATCTATTTAACAAAAGTGAAGTAGGTACGTTATTTGTGTACAAGATTATCTCTAGGCATCATCTAAAAGGGAATCATTCTCTTTTAGGTGTACAACATGATGCCGAGGGATCATCGTGTACACAAATAACGTACTTACTTTACTTTCGTTAAATAGATTGCCCCAAACTCAACTGTTTCATTCATTGCTCGGTAACACAACATATAAGTATTCCACTGTTACCACGCCAACCAAAATGCAAATTGGGCATATTATAAAGTCCCAAAAGAAAAAATGATGGCAACTGACAGTATACAATAAAAGTTAACTAAGTTTAAGTCAACCTTGCCTTAGATCAACAGCGCACAATTTTTTTTCCGTCAAAACAAGTGCCCCGCTCACACCGCCATCAGGAATTGACTAACGCGGGGGGTAGTGGTGGTGCCGGGCGCTATGTTTTACTAAATAATACCACTATATAGCGGTAATAGTTTCGTCGCTATTGAAAATGATCATCTTACCTCATGGGATCAACTCGTGCACCTTTACCCTACTGTAGATCGCTAAATCGATACGAAATAGAAAATAAGAGGAGGAATAAGTGGATCCGTGGAAAGTGAAGCGTGGCGAAAAACAGACGGACCGTCGCAAAATATTGTAAAAATATTATAATGTAAAAAGGAACTGATGAACGGCTGGGAGGTTGTGTGAGGTAGATCGTGAAATGAATATCTTAAAAATGGTTGAGGGATTGCTGTGGGCAAAATCTGCAAAAATAAGTTGAAGAAATTCAGAAATATTAATTTTCAGTGCATTCCAACGATGCAAAGTTCAACTTTATCATAGAGCGGTAATCAACGTTGTCAACGTAAAACACTGAATCGTTGTTATTTTTTTTGTTTTTATCTGAGTGAGGGAGCATGGGAGATACGACCCCAGGCAAAAGTTCCGTATGGCATAATATGTAGATAAAGCCTCAAATGTCCAATTAGAAGGGTTTTTTAAATTATATTTCACCTGTATTTTTGGAAATATTTAACCTCACCAGGGTAAACCTCTTGAGAATGGACTCAAAGCCGATCAAACGTTGACAGCATTGATGGGGGGATATATAGACGTCTTATTTGCAGCAAAAAAATAATAAGCGACTTGGCAAGATTGTTTTTCTGCCGAAACTATTTATTCTACATAATTAAAATATGATGTACATATCATCACATTCTTTAATTTTCCAATTTTTCGTTCAATTTTTAAGCGTTTGTCCGCTTGCTTCAGAGACGGCTGCCGCCTCAGTTGTTCCACGGCGTACAGTCTAGCACCTGGTGCATTGATCTAAAACTTCAGAGCCAGGATATTTTCGATTTCTAAGACTTACGCGCGCTATGCGAGCCTAAAAAATCAAAAGAAAACTGAAAAGTCGAAAAATGGTACGTGCTTGAAGAAATGTTCTATTTTCCATGAATTTTTTTACTTCTTTCTAATGCGAAAGTAGTTTGTTAAACTGATTTTCGAGGTATTTTAGGTTCACATAGACGGTATTTATATGATCTAAAAAAGTGCACAAATTCCAAATGATCGATTGGATAGTTTTTAAGTAATTTTGTACGAGGTTCATAAAAACGTGGTTTTCAGGAAAACGCGTTTAACCTTTCAAAACTAAAAAATGTTGTGGCTAAATGACCTGCCGATTAATCTTTGATTCCGAGGCCATAAAGTAGTTCCTTAGTTTCCTTGAGAGAGTTCTTTTTCGGCCGTGAGTTATTTACGTTATGAAGGAATCTTCCCCCTTAATCACTCGATAGCTATATCGCGAATGATAGGGAAACTGTGTAAAAAGTATATTTAGTACACGAATCTTGTAATCCTTCTCATTGTATCTGAGAGTAATATTTCCTCGTAAAAATGGACGGAACAGCTACAAATAGAAAAAATTGAATCCTTTAGCGGGTCAGCGAATCGGTCTCAAATTTCGCGTACGGGTTTGTTCCGAACAAATGAAGAAGTGGCGCATCCTATTCTCATCGCCATAGTAGAATTTCAAGTTCAAGCAAGTTCTAGATGGATCAATATTCAGTGAGAGCGAGAGAGAGAGAGCGAGAGAGAGAGAGAGAGAGAGAGAGAGAGAGAGAGAGAGAGAGAGAGAGAGAGAGGTTGCGAATGTGTCGTGTGCCACCTCGCGGCTTCCGGCAATCGTAAGTGGTTAAGGATTTCGTGGGTCAGACGAGCGTTCTTCTTCGTGGCTGGCGCGTCGCTCTCTGGCATTAATCGTTTCCCCGAGATGTTTAAATTGAACGTCGTTCCTGCGCGGCTCCGAAGCGGTTCTTTCCTTCTCTTTTCACCCCCTCCCCGAACCCTTCACAGCCACCCCTTCACTTACACCTCGCTCGACTGCAACCAGAAACTCTCTCGTGCTACGTGACTCGAGGTTGCTTTACGTGTTCAGCGTTTTACTTTCAATTCCACTTTGGAAACTTCTCTTCCACTCACAAAAAACGGTATCAAGCCCCGTCTATTTGTTTCTCTCGCCACCCCCTCCCTGTCTCTACCCTTCTCTCTCGCTCCGATGTAGACGGTCGAGTTGTAATACACGTGTATAATCCGTATACGTGCATATATATATTTATAGTTCGTGTACTATTTGTGTCGCCCAACCAACTCCCTCTATTCCAACAGGGAGAAGACACGACATTTCGTGCCGCACGTTTTAATGCGGCGAAAAGATATTGCGAGCACGCATAGTCTTGTGGGTGTATGTGTGTGTGTGTGTGTGTGTGTGTGTGTGTGTGTATAAGTATGTATGGTGAATATTGTATACGAAAAAAAAAAAATTGTATACACCGGACTTTTTATACAGAGTCCATTACAGCTACACGGGTATTACGAGCTTCTAGTTGGAAAGGACTTGTACAGATACATACACATACAAGAACTACATGACCTAAGAATGTTTCCACGAAATAAATGCGTCACCAAAGAAGTACGTGCGGATATATCCACAGAGCAATACGAAAGAAATGTTGTTTAGCCGAGAGTAAACGCGAAGCATACTTTCAAACTGGAACTGACATACTTCGAAAGTACTTTAAAAGCGTACGTTTTCGCTTACCAACTGTGACTCTCCGAGGGACGGGAAATGCTATCGAATTTGCAATTACATCGCGAAAAATCGACATTCCTCGTGGTTGAATAGATGACATTTTTTCCCGTCGCTTTCCATGCGGTTGAAGCTTGCATGGTGGGAATGCAAGGATTACTTTTTCATTTTTTCATTGCCCAAACGGTTCTTGGCAAATTACGGTCGGAGACCTCTAATAGGAATAAGTAAAAACATTTTAACGGTGAGTAAAACGTAAAAAAATTTATCAGCGACTAAAAAGAATCGATTTTCGTTGCATTCCAACGATGCAAACGTCGAAGTCATCGCTTTCCATCAACATATTGAAGGGACCTTATCGAGGGATTGCCGCATCGCAAGATCGTTGTGATCAATATTCCTATGGTTTCTAGCTCCACCATTCCAGCTTACCCACTATATACATATATACTAATCAAAAGTAGAAAATGGTGTTGAAGTTTGCGTCGTTGGGACGTAACGATCATATGCTTTTTTCGTATTGCCCTATTTTGTTTTCGCACATTAAAGCTACGAAAATCACCGAGACATTTTTTAAGGTACTTATTGGGGTTCCATTACCCGTGCAGGAATGTGACCAGGCATTCCCTACTTTGTGCCGGGCCTTGCCCAGACTTGTCTTGTCTGCTTTACTTGATCGGGCCCGCCCATGGAACAAACCGGGAAGATCACAAAATCTTTTTTTACGGCTTACCCTCTATGTTTGGAAATTACAATCTTCTGGCCGGGATACTTTGCGAGCAAGTACATTTTAACGTCATGTCTACACGGGCAGAACATTGACATGTTCTGAAAAGTGGAGCCTGTCTTTATAGAAGAACTAAAGAAAAGCTACTTCGCTTTTCACCTCATCAAAGATATTTATAATTGATTGGAATGAAACTAATACATCTGTTGCAATTATATTCATCATTAAAAGAATTCATTTCATCAATGGTAATCGACGAGGATAACAATGCTTATCATGAATACCGGGATTACGATAACTAATGATTTGAGCGAAAAGAACAGCCAAATTATTTTATGAGGTAAAAAAGTAAAGCAGGTAATTCGGGGTTTTTGAACGCCCAGCCGCCATGTTGGGAAATATCAATGTCCTGGCCGGGAAGACATTACCTGAATATATTTCGCTAACAATCCGCCAGGTGGCTACAAGCGAAGCGCTTCGCGTAAGCAAGGTACCATATATTGGATAGTGATTTATGTACGTTTTTCTGTCTCTTTATCTACCAGGAAATGCGAGCAAGCGTATGTATACACTCATATACTACCTTACCAAGTAGATAACTAACAAAAAATATGTTGTCGAAATCCTAAATTGAATACACTCCTGATTTGACCTCCTCAAGGATTCCAAAAACGCTGAATCGTCATTTTTAATTTCATCGTCTCTTCCTGGTTATTTCCCGATTTATACCCTACAACTTTCCTGGTCATTTACCGCTTGTTCTCCGGCCCGTTCCTGATCAGTTCCCTCGAAAGGGAACGGCGAATCGGGATCTAGCCTTAGACCCGTTACATTGCGAACCTATTCCAGGGTGAAAGGCCCGACCAGAGTCTGATATTGTCTAGGGAAGGCAGTACTTTTTCCCGACTCAAATTTCTACACGGGTACCTAAACTTTAAAAAAAGGTCTTAGATAGTAATAAAAATGAAGAAATGAAAGAGTACACAAGAATTTTCATTGCTTTTCAACGATGCAAACTTCAGCACCATAGTAAAAAATATAATACTCGACATATTGTATTAGATTTTTTTAATTGGTGTACGACTTTTTGCGTGACTTGAAAGTTTAAAGATGACCAGTGAGAGGTCAACTTGCTGTGCAAAGGGTACACTTCGACTTTGACGCTTGGAAAAAAAATCATTTTAATTACTTGATGGCAAGGCGCCGTCGCTTATCTTGGTTCCTGATAGTTTTACGACGTTTCGCATCCTAATCTTGGCAATTTCGGGTCTATCGAACGTTCGAGCACAGATTTCAGACGCAAAACATGGCGAAGGCGCGCGCGAGAGGTAAGGGGGGCCGAAGCAAAGGGGTACTGAACACATAGAGAGAGAGAGGCTGGGTTGGGAGGGAGGTTAAGCGCAAAGGACACAGAAGCTAAAGCCGGACGACGACCCCGGTCACCCATAAGCCGCCCCGCGTTCCTCCGACTCGACGATCTATAGCCTACAAGCTCGTCCCTCACACTCTCGTCACCGCCATAACCACCCCTAGACTCCGATCAATCTGGCACCGTCCCTACTCATCCGCCCGCTTCACCAGCCCACCCCCGCTCACCAACTCAAGTTCGCTCTCTCGTCCACCAGCGAACTCTATCCATCCGTCCGTTGGTCCACGGACCTCTGGCAACGTCGCTCGTTTCTCTCGTGAGTGAGTGAGTGAGTGTGTGTGTGTGTGTGTGTGTGTGTGTGTGTGTGTGCGCGTGCGTGCGAGTATCGTGGCAGGCATTATTCTCTATTCGACTCCCTGCATGTATGTATATAAGATCGCTTCTCCCAAAACTGACGTGATATAGTTTAGGAATTCCCCGAGCGCTTGATGAAAAAAGATGGGAGATGGACGAGCCATGGAGCTTAAAAGGACGGATCGGGATAAAATTCGCGTTGTTAAACTTGGCGTGGTCGGACGATTCACCGAAGTATATACGGAGAGTAATGATAACGAGACGGCTAAAGCGAATGTGCTTTTATTTGCTTTTACCCCCTAAACGTTCCACTGTCAAGTGGAATCATTTTTCAAGATTCTATCAATGTTTCGACGGTAGGGGAAAGGTGTACGGGTTAATCCCATGCGGTAAGATGATCATTTTCAATAGCGACGAAACTATTAACGCTATCTAGTGATATTCTTTGGCAAAATATAGCCCCCCTCCCCCGCGTTAGTCAATTCATGATGGCGGTGGGAGCGACGCAATTGTTTTGTTGGAAATCATTGAAATTGCGAGCTGTTGATCTAAGGCAAGGTTGACTTTAAGCTTAGGTAACTTTTATTGTATGAAAAAAGCCGTCATTTTTACGTAACTATTGAAAAATGAAGATCGATTTAAAAAAAGTGAGATCGTCAACGACCTGTAAATGTTTCTCATCGTATCTCCTGTAAATTTGGAAACAATGCATCGAGTGGGTTCTCGAGATATCATGGCCACCCACTTTGAAAACCGTGGTTCGAGAAAAACGTGTTTGAAGTTTGAAGTATGGTGCTGCTACCGCTCGCCCGGCCGACTGTTAAAAGCTGTAGCTCATTCAATTCTAGGAACATTTCAATTACATTTTTAGGGAAGATGGCTAAAAGGCGATACTATCGAATACAAATATTTTAGGAAAATGCAATTTTTCGACCCACCTAGGTAGATGTAGCCCGTTAAGGAGGGAAATCCCTTGAGGCAGCCGAAAATAAGTGACCATTTAAGATTTTCTTGTGTCGAAAATATTAATTCCAGATAATTCAAATTTTATATACATATTACATCTTTTAGGATTCCAAATTTTTTTCATATTTAACAATAGCGATTTTACGACACGTGCTTCAGAGAAGAAAGTGAAAATTTGAAAAAAAAAACCGGCGCGAGTTTAAAAGGATGTCCTATTTGTCGTAAAATTTTTGCTATAGTCTGTGTGTTAGGGGGGGGTAAAGTTAATTCGCTATAAAAAAGCATATTTACGATAATTTTTTGTGACAACACAGTTAATATATATTTATTTATGTAATTAGTATATAATAAAAGGACATTTGAAGAATATTCTGTAAAATTTTCATTAATAATTATGCAGAAATGAGCCATTGACAGCAAATCTTCGCAGACGCCTCGAAAGAAAGATACATTGCGGTGAACCGCAAAACTCATCACTGGATTATCTGAAATAAAAAAACCAAAAAGATTTAATTCGTTGATAAATTCCTTAAGGTAACGCTGTCGGGTTTTTTCAAATTGTTTTTTTAATTTTTGGTTACACTTAGAAGTCAAAATACCGATTTTAATTTTTGTAAATCCGAAATTTTGTTATTGTAAAATAAATTTAAAAAAACTCGACTGCGTTACCTCGTAATTTATGTATAGAAAGAGCGTGTAAACATTTCAAAAGGATCGGTGCAGTAGATTTTTAGCTAGAGAGTTCACCGACTTTGAAAATGCTAAGTGTGAGAAAAACGCGTTTCAAAGAATTCTACACTAGAAAATAAAAAATGAAACATTAATAAATGAGTGTTTTTTTTTCATATACTTACACATAATCATTGATGCCAGGCCCATAAAGCATTCATATGACAAAATAAAAATACGTCAACAAAATAACCCCCTCCCCCTGCCCCCTCACGGAAAAGTAGACATTTAAAATAATTTTCAAGAAACTTAAGGTTCACACAGAGCGTGTGTTGTACAGCTGCCAGTTTTCAGGAAAAAAACCATTTTTTTTTCTCGACAATTTAAGAATGTAGGAATATGTACATAAAAGTTAAATTATGAAGAATAAATTGTTTCGATGAAAAAATCTCAAAAGCTCGCTTATTTTTGACTGCCCAAAGGGATCTTCCCCCTTAAGACGTATCAATTCGACTCATACGGCTTTCCCCGTGATACACTGTTTACGGGGGTGTAAACCATTTTCAGAGCCGT
Organism: Ophion slaviceki; assembly: GCA_944452715.1. Taxonomy (NCBI): domain Eukaryota; kingdom Metazoa; phylum Arthropoda; class Insecta; order Hymenoptera; family Ichneumonidae; genus Ophion; species Ophion slaviceki. The sequence goes on along the minus strand of OX101786.1, from coordinate 25,784,926 downwards.
GGCATGTTGTATAAATGAGATGCTGATTGTAAGCGCGCATGCGTCGACGCTATGGCAAACGGAACGAGAGAGAACGCTGCCCAGAAGCGTTCACCCTCGTCTCTCTCGACCGCGAAGCTAAGATCAACGGCATTCATACTGAATGAGGTGAAAGACTTGAATATTCATGCACGCAGCGGTATACGCGAGGGCGCTGTGTCTTGACTTCGGGAATACTCTAATAAGCGCACCTATATACACGTAACGTAGATCCATAAGATGATACCGATCGGCAACGAGAGAGGCCCTAATCCTCACAAATACAAGGCACGTTACTGCCGGAAAGTATAGGTACACTTGTCGAACTTTCGAACCGGACGAAAAGTCGTAGATCTGGGCTAAAAAAGGCGGAAAGTAATGTTCGCGGTGGTATTTGAAAGATAAGACAATCAAACTCCGTTTTGCCCTTTTTTCTTAGTCTCTACTACCTTTTTTGTTACTTCCTCCGTGTTTCTAAGCATGGTCGTTCTTTCGTGATTTTCCTACAATGTCTCGTGCCATTGAGTGGGAAATCGTGATAGAAATCTCCTTCCAGAGATGACGTTGATGTTTGCATCGTTGGACTGCAACGAATTTTTTGTTCATTTTTAGGTCCTTTATTTCTATCGTCATCCACAGCCTCTTTATTTTGCAAATTGAAGTCGTGAACCTCTTATGAGAATTCGCGAAAACGTTTGGGTGACGTCCGCAGTGTAAATCGGACAAAAAATTGAATCAATTAAAAATTATTAATTGTATTTCGCGCCTCGTTCTTCGAGATTACAAGGTAGTACGCAAGTCTCTGTACGATATCGCCGCTAGTTTTAGAGAGAGAAACTTTTTGGGGTCCACTCTTCTGTTCTCTATATCGGTGCTTCATAGCATTTTCTAGTGCGAAAGACGCCACTGGTTTTTTCAAACGTGTCGTATAAAAATTTAAAAATTCAATATTATTTCTTATAAAAGTACAACAGGATGGGGAAGTCTTCAAAAAGGAAAAGATCACGCAGTTACGAAGAAAAAGAAAACAGGTTACGCAGGAAACTTCGAAAATACAGGAAAAAAAGATGCGAGTGCGATCCCCCAACAGCGTTTCGACGCCGGAAAATGAGGAAATAATAAATGTAGTTACCGAAAATGAACCTCAGGGTAAGTAAAAATATAAAAAATAGAACGACTGAGCTAACACAAGAGGTTAGTCATAGTCGATGAAAAGTCTTGGGTCGAGTTCACACACGAGGCGAAACATAACCAGGCAAAATCACGACGCAGGCCACGCTCGCATATGCGGTGAGCCACAACAAAAACAAAAAAAATGCAGATTGAGTTCATTCAGTGAGGCGAAACAAGAATCTAGCAATTCCCGTAACAGAATGTGGCGAGCACATGCCGGCGCATGGGACATACATAGCCTAAAAACCGTCGCAGTGAGCATGGCGTGTGACAACGTTTTTCATGTATTTACAGGTGAAAGCGATAAAAAATGAGGCTGCAGGAAATGAATCTGCGTCAAATGCGAATGAAATCACGCAGATTGAGGAAATTGAACCAGAAGTAGAGGACGAGATTCTGGAGATCTTAGGGAAAGGACATCCGATTCATTCACAGCTTGTAGCTCGGTGGAACGGATGGATAGGGGAAGGACTGCCGAAGGAGGAGAAGGTGGAAGTCTTGTCTAAATATTCTCGAAAAGGTTCCTGTAAACTAGAAGCGCCGGGGTTAAATCCGGAGGTGGCCGCTTCTATGAACGATTCCACTGTACAGACCTCCATAAAGCTAGCAGAGCAAAGTCCCCAAAGTGGATTTAATTGGTATCAACATTTTGTGCTTTTTATGTGCTAATTTTGTGCTCCATTTAAAATTTTTATGCTCTTGTCGTTTAGCGGGAAATTAGAAAACAAAAGTGCTCTGTTGGCTTACCATCAAGCTAGCAGAGCACTTAATGATCTTTGCCATATCTAAGAATGAAACGACGTGATATTTATGTGCATTTTATGTGCTCTACGAATATCCAAGAGCCAAACCGCTAAAACGCAAATTTCTCCCAAAACCAACCCTACAAGATCCAAGCTACCCGCCAATACGAGTATTGGTTATTCTTTCGATACCGCAAAATCAAAGGAGTCCACATTTATGTGCTTTTTATGTGCTCTACGAATATCCATGAGCCAAACCACTAAAACAAGAATTTCTCCCAAAACCACCTCTACAAGACCCAAACTACCCACCAATACAAGTATTGGCTATTTTTTCGATATCGCAAAATCAAAGTAGTCCACATTTATGTGCTTTTTATGTGCTCTACGAATATCCCAGAGCCAAACCGCTAAAACGAAAATTTCTTCCAAAACCACCTCTAGAAGACCCAAACTACCTGCCAATACTCGTATATTACGCCAATACCCGCCGATATTCATAGAGCACATAAAAAGCACATAAATGTGGACTACTTTGATTTAGCGATATCGAAAAAATAGCCAATACTTGTATTGGCGGGTAGTTTGGGTCTTGTAGAGGTGGTTTTGCGAGAAATTCTTGTTTTAGCGGTTTGGCTCATGGATATTCGTAGAGCACATAAAAAGCACATAAATTTGGACTACTTTGATTTAGCGATATCGAAAAAATAGCCAATACTTGTATTGGCGGGTAGTTTGGGTCTTGTAGAGGTGGTTTTAGGAGAAATTTTCGTTTTAGCGGTTTGGCTCATGGATATTCGTAGAGCACATAAAAAGCACATAAATGTTAACTACTTTGATTTTGAGATATCGAAAAAATAGGCGTATTTGCTTAAAAATACTCGTATTTGGGAGTAGCTTGGGTCTCGTAGTGGTGGTTTTGGGAGAAATTTTCGTTTTAAGCGGTTTGGCTCTTGGATATTCGTAGAGCACATAAATATGATATATTTTCATTTCAGAATATACAAAAAATCGTATATGCTTTTATTGGAGGGTTTTTTGAGGGCCTATATCGGGCGAAAAAAATAGGGGTTGGGCTCTTCGATATTCGTAATGCACATAAAAAGTACATAAATATCACGTAGTTTCATTCTTAGATATCGCAAAGATCATTGAGTGCTCTGCTAGCTTGATGTTAAGCCAACAGAGCTCTTTTGATTTCTAATTACCCGCGAAACGACAAGAGCACGAAAATTTAAAATGGAGCACAAAATTAGCACATAAATGTGGACTACTTTGATTTTGCGATATCGAAAAAATAGCCAACACTCGTATTTGCGAGTGGCTTGGGTCTTGTAGGGGTGGTTTTGGGAGAAATTTTCGTTTTAGCGGTTCGGCTCTTGGATATTCGTAGAGCACATAAAATGCACATAAATGTGGACTACTTTGATTTAGCGATATCGAAAAAATAGCCAATACTCGTATTGGCGGGTAGCTTGGGTCTTGTAGGGATGGTTTTGGGTGAAATTTTCGTTTTAGCGGTTTGGCTCTTGGATATTCGTAGAGCACATAAAAAGCACTTAAATGTGGACTATTTTGATTTTGCGATATCGAAAAAATAGCCAATACTCGTTTCGGCTGGTAGTTTGGGTCTTGTAGAGGTGGTTTTGGGAGAAATTCTTGTTTTAGCGGTTTGGCTCATAGACATTCGTAGAGCACATAAAAAGCACATAAATGTGGACTCCTTTGATTTTGCGATATCGAAAAAATAACTAATACTCGTATTGGCGGGTAGTTTGGGTGTTAGGGGTGGTTTTGGGAGAAAATTGCGTTTTAGTGGTTTGGTTCTTGGATATTCGTAGAGCACATAAAAAACACAAATATCACGTAGTTTTATTGTTAGATATAGCAAAGATAATTAAGTGCTCTGCTAGCTTGATGGTAAGCCAACAGAGGACTTTTGTTTTTTAATTACTCGCTAAACGACAAAAGCACAAAAGATTTAAATGGAGCACAAAATTAGCACATAAAAAGCACATAAAAAGCACATAAATGTGGACTACTTTGATTTAGCGATATCGAAAAAATAGCCAATACGCGTATTGGCGGGTAGTTTGGGTCTTGTAGAGGTGGTTTTAGGAGAAATTTTCTTTTGAGCGGTGTGGCTCTTAGATATTCGCAGAGCACATAAAAAGCACATGAATGTGCACTACTTTGATTTAGCGATATCGAAAAAATAGCCAATACTCGTATCGGCGGGTAAATATGATACACTTTCATTTCAGAATTTCTAAAAAATGGTATATGCTCTTATTGGAGGGTTTTTTGAGGGTCTATACTGGGCGAAAAAAATAGGGGTTTGACTGTTCGATATTCGCAAAGCACATAAAAAGCACATAAATATCACGTAGTTTCATTCTTAGATATGGCAAAGATCATTACGTGCTCTGCTAGCTTGATGGTAAGCCAACAGAGCACTTTTGTTTTCTAATTACCCGCTAAACGACAAGAGCACAACATTTTTTAATGGAGCACAAAATTAGCACATAAATGTGGACTACTTTGATTTTGCGATATCGAAAAAATAGCCAATACCCGTATTTGCGGGTAGCTTGGGTCTTGTAGGGCTGGTTTTTGGAGAAATTTTCGTTTTAGCGATTCGGCTCTTGGATATTCGTAGAGCACATAAAAAGCACATAAATGTGGACTACTTTGATTTAGCGACATCGAAAAAATAGCCAATACGCGTATTGGCGGGTAGTTTGGGTCTTGTAGAGGTGGTTTTGGGAAAAATTGTCGTTTTAGCGGTTTGGCTCTTGGATATTCGCAGAGCACATAAAAAGCACATAAATGTGGACTACTTTGATTTTGCGATATCGAAAAAATAGCCAATACCCGTATCGGCGGGTAGTTTGGGTCTTGTAGAGGTGGTTTTGGGAGAAATTCTTGTTTTAGCGGTTTGGCTCATGGATATTCGTAGAGCACATAAAAAGCACATAAATAGGATACACTTTTATTTCAGAATATCCAAAAAATGGTATATGCTCTTTTTGGAGGGTTTTTTGAGGGTCTATATTGGGCGAAAAAAATAGGGGTTTGGCTGTTCGATATTCGCAAAGCACATAAAAAGCACATAAATATCACGTAGTTTCATTCTTAGATATGGCAAAGATCTTTAAGTGCTCTGCTAGCTTGATGGTAAGCCAACAGAGCACTTGTGTTTTCTAATTTCCCGCTAAACGACAAAAATTTTAAATGGAGCACAAAATTTTCATACCAATTAAATCCACTTTGGGGACTTTGGTCTGCTAGCTTTATGGAGGTCTGTACAGCGTGACAAACACTTTCTAGCTCTGCAAAATACGCTGGGATCTGCGATTGCGGCCTTAGGCGCCGGCGCAACTTGCATTATCATACAAAAGGAAAGGTTGAACGAAAAAATTAAAATATTAAAGTATCTCTCTGACGCCGGGAAAATTCTTACCGATTTTCACCATTCAATAACCTTAGCAAGGAAATCGTTCATCTCACCAGGATTGCCGAAGCAAATAAGAGACGTTCTGGAAAATGTTAAAACTGATTCAGTCTTATACGGAGAAAAACTGTCTGGACGCATAAAAGAAAGCCAATCCGTCGAAAACATTTGACAAAATATGAGACCGCAGGAGAGCCCTAAAAAACCTTCTATTCAAAACAAAGTTTCTTTAAACCGAAGTGGCCCACCTGCAAGGGCGACACATTCGACAGTGTAAAGTGGGCCTCGAAAGTTCCAAACACGATATCCTCTCCAGACGAGAAATACGTAGTTCAACAACAAAACATCGACATACGCCAGGAGGAATTCGAGCCCAACGAAAACTCGGATTTCATCCCAACCTTACCGCCACCATCCATAGAGGTACGAAAAATGGCAGGGCGGTTACAACAATTCATAACGAACTGGAAAATTATCACAAAAGATAAGTTTATTCTTCAGACAGTAAAAGGATATATCATCCCTTTAAAATGAACGGTATATCAAACAACAATACCATCGGAGGCAAACAAACCAGAAAATGAAAAAAACAGAGATGAAAATTGCCATCAAAGAATTAAGGCAGGATTCTACTTTGAAACTTTGAAAAAAAATTTTTTTTTTATTTTACATTTTTCGAAAGTAAATATGTTCAAGAATGTTCGGTAAAAATTTTATAAAGTTCCAAGCAGTCTAACTATCCTTTTTCGCCTTTCGAACACACCTACATGAGCACCTACCTATCACTCACCAAAACTTTAAACGCGTTTTTCTCGAAACGACATTTTCAAGTACCGTGGTCGTGATAACTCAAAAAGTACTGAACCGATCCTTATGAAATTTGGAACACATATTCTATATGTGTGTACCAACCGACCTAACTACAATTAACTTAAAATTTTGATTAGAACTATTTTTTTATTGCAAAAAAAGACCCAAAAAAACGCATTTTTTTTCGTATTTTAGCCGCCATTTTGTTAATTTTGCACGTATGTAAAATATTCTAGTTAGGTCGGTTCCTGAAGACATACTGAACATGAAACTATTTGATTTTTTTGTTTCAGACCATCCGTCGGGAAGATTTCACGACCACGGCAACGGTACCTGCTTTTCGAGGCGTTGGCTTTAAACATATTTTACGTGTACAAAAAATGAATAAAATACATTTAAAAAAAAATTTTTATGTATGATTTTCTATGTTTTTTATGTACTTAAAGAGTGTATTTAATGAACAGTTTAAACCCCATATCGATATCTTTAATAGTATTCTCAGAAAAAATTCACGAAAATAGCGTTTTTTTCATGGTTTCAAAGTAGAATCCTGCCTTAATTTCAAAAGGGGCCATTGAGCCACGCATACAAGAAGCCGGGCAATTTATTTCAAAGTATTTTCTAGTTGATAAATCTAATAGGAAGAAACGTTTTATTCTGAACTTAAAAAAGTTCAATGAATTTGTCGAAACAAGCCATTCCAAAATCGAAGACATCACAACTGCGGTCAAATTACTGACCCCCGGATGCTTCATGTATACCATAGACCTACAGGATGCATGTTTCCTTATACCGATTCACCTTGAAAGTAAACGATATTTGAGGTTTTGTTTTGAAGGAAAATTTTCCAGTTCACGTGCATGCCTTTCGGACTTTCCTCGTGTCCCTACGTTTCCGCCAAGATAATAAAGCCAATTATTGGTTGGCTTAGAGATAACGGTCACGTATCTAGCGCATATTTGGACGATTACTTAATTTTCGGAACGTCTTAAGAACTCTGTCGAAATTTTTTTGTCAAAACCTCGCGATTATTAAAATCGTTAGGCTGTATGATAAAAAAGAATAAATGCAGTAGTGAACCGAGAACTTCCTGCAAATGTCTCGGTTTTATCTTAAATTCAAGGAAATTTCAAATATTTGTGACAAAAGAAAAAGCAGAAAAACTTATTCGACTAGTTTCGAACCTCAGCAAAAAATCGCAAATAAGAATTCGAGATTTTGCACAAGTAATCGGATCCTTAGTGGCTGCGTGTCCGGCAATAAAGTATGGTTGGATCTACACCAAGAACTTAGAAAGGGAAAAATATCAAGCATTGTTAAAATCAAGAGGGGACTATAATTGTCATATGAACATTCCAAAATATTTTAAGGAGGATTTAAAATCGTGGGTTAAAATGTTACCCGGTGGATACAACTCAATAAAAAAATTTTAATTTGCAAAAGAAATCTTCACAGATGCCTCACGAACAGGTTGGGGTGCCTCTTGTGAAGAACGTACAGCTCAAGATTTTTGGTCCGATACCGAACAAAAATATCATACCAATTATTTAGAACTCCTTGCCGTGTTCTTTGGATTAAAATGCTTTGCAGCGGAATCTAAAAATTGTGATATACTTTTGAGAATCGACAACTCAACAGCAGTTTCATATATAAATAGAATGGGAGGAATGCAGCACGAACATTTTAACAAATTAACATCAAAGATTTGGAAATGGAGCGAACAAAGAAAAATATGGCTATTCGTGTCGTATATACCTTCAAAAGAAAACAGCGAGGCTGACAAACTCTCCAGAATAACAAACATAGACACTGAATAGGAATTATCTCCCAATATATACGCTTCTATCAGGCGCAAATTTGGTTTTTCCTCCATAGATCTTTTCGCCTCGCGACTAAATAAAAAATGTGAATTATACATTTCCTGGCACGCAGACCCTGAAGCTTATGCCATTGACGCTTTTACTCGCTCGTGGGAAAAGCTACGGTTTTACGCTTTCCCCCCGTTTGCACTGATTTTAAGAGGTTTGCAAAAAAATCTGGTGGATAAAGCAAAGGGAATAGTAGTTGTACCATACTGGCCAACATAGCCATGGCAGCCCATATTTCAATCGATGAACATCGGAGATTCACTTGTCATCGAACCACATACACGAATGTTACTTTCTCCTTGTAGGTCAATACAACATCCACTGGTGCACAGACTGTCACTAATTGTAAGCGAATTATCAGGGAAGCTTTCAGGCTAAAAAGGATACCGGAAAAAACAACAGAAATTATGATTGCATCGCTCGCGGAATCTACGCTTAAACAATACAGTGGATCTATATCAAGCTGGATAAAATACTGCGAAAAAACGAGTGTGAAATGGTTTCAACGATCTATAGAAGAAATCATAGAATATGTAACGGAAAAATTCCACGAGGGGGACTCCTATGGAACGTTAAATTCACACAGAACTCCAATTGCATTGATCATTCAGTGAGAAGTATCAAAAAACGAATCGTAACGGCGTTTTTTCAAAGGAGTGCTTCGACTACGGCCACCGAAGCCAAAATATAACGAGCTGTGGAACGTAGATCCGGTTATAAAACATTTAAGCTCATTAAGCGCTTTATCGGAAATAAAACCCTTTATAAAAAAAATCCCTACGTGGTGCCATAGAGACTGGATTTTCGAACAGTTTAAGACTTGGCGCATGCAAATTGGGTGAATAGTTTCTTTAATATGTTGTCAACCAGGTTAAAAAACGGAGTTTCGATTTATTTTAAAAATTTAGTGAGAGCATTCTTAACAAAAGTATCTTTTAGAAAATGAAAAAAAAAAAGAAAAACGTAGTTTCGAGAAAAACGTGTTCACAGCCGCATTCTTCCGGTCGGCACAGTCGTGCACTTCGAACGGTTTCACATAAAATGCTGCATATCCGCCAATTTTACAAATTTGTTTTAAAAAATTGGCGAGAGCATTCTTATCATATGTATCGTCCAGAAAAAGAAAAAAAATTACAATTTGTTTTACCGTGGTGTAGTGCTTTATTTTTTCTTATCCAAAATATCCAAAAAAAGTCTCCTGATTTATCTCCAATTGGCCTCTGAAAAATGTCTCCTTTGTCACGATTTTTAATCGCAACTCTATTCAGTTTTTCCTAAAGTACTTAGTGCAGATTTCGCAAACACGCTGGTACCCGAAAATTATGGGATTCAAAGTTCAACATCGATACTGATGGAAGTTCGATTGAAAAAAAGGCAGATTCGGATTTTAAAAAAACATCTTGAAATTTAGTTTTCATGAGTGCTTCTTTTTGAAAAATCACGTCACGCTCAAACTTGCGATCGGTAGTGTGAACGTCACATTCCGCGGATTTCTCGCCGGAAACACACCCCTTTAGAAACTGTCTCACTGGATTTCGTTGATTTCCTCGCATCCAACCAACGCTCACAGATCGGCCCAAAATTTTGTCCGTTTTTTTGTTCGCTCGTGCACATGGTTCCTTTTTTGTCACGGAATTTGCGCGCCGATTACCGAGATATTGGACCGCGCATAGGCGAATGATCCATTGCGATGTACGGATGACTAAGCATTATGCTGGATTGATCAGCGTGGCTGGTTCGCGTGCAGGGCAAAGGGAAGCCGGGGGACGTGCAGCAGCAGGTTGTTCGGTGATTGAGGCCGTGTGTCTGGTCTCTTGCCCTTTATGTCGTTATATATATATATAGCGGTATTGAACCGACCGGTTGGCAGAGAGGAGCTTTATCACGCTCGGCCGGTCGAGAGGGCGCGAACACGTGTAATCAGCCGCCGATCAGCCAAAACACGAGGCCCGACCCAGCCGCATATTATTTTGCGGTCGTGCAAAACCCCCTCCCCAATTCCTCGTTTGCCCCTCTGCTCCCCTTGCCTCTCAAATCGTTAACCCGTAAATGCCAAAATTCCGAGCAAACGACGGTAAAAAATTGGTCCTCGCTTGATCGATTCATTTTTTGCTTTTTTTTTCGCGGTACAAAAAGTTGGCCGTAACGACGATGATACGAAAAATATTGTGGGATACCAACGACGACGATGGAGATAATCGGGGCAGCAACGTACTTGATCTAGACATAGGAAAGGAGAGAAAATCTCGCCAACTGCATTGTGTGCCTGCTTCACTGGCTCGTACCCAAAAATCCCTCCGACATCGTCTTCGTAGCGTCGCGGCGTATACACATCATCCGCGAGGGAGGAAGAGTTTTGCACAGAACGCGAAACCGATCGGATTCTCGTTATCAATCCCTTCGCTCTCCCGACAAAACCAACTTCTGGCGTTCAATCTTGTTTTTTTTTTGCGTAATTTTTTTCCCTTTTTTTTCATCGCCGCACATTCTCAAATATCGTTCATGTATATACGAAAGCGCGGTCGCTCGATGCCTCGCTCTACCCGTACAACGGACACTGCACGACGACGACGCTACCGATAAATCACCATAGACACGATTCGCTTTTATACACACGGGAGAAATAAAAGCCGATAAAAAGCTCGCGGTTGCCGGGGTGACTCGCCATGTATAAAGTCCACGCGGAAAGAATTTTATACGAATTTTCAACCGGGATTTTTCGAATTTTTATCGGGCTTTGTGGTGACGTGGTGACATGTCGAATTACACTAATTTTCACGATGGCACATAGTTTTGCGGGAAGAGCGAAAGCTTGGGGAAAAGCATGGAACGGTAAGGAAAACTGCGATTTGTAACGTGGGACAATGCGAGCAGTGGCTTCGTCGTAATTTGAGAATTTTTCTGTACCGAAATTTTACTCTGTTCCTCGATTAAAACTTTAATACGTCCCTCTTCAAGCTCTAATTTTATTAGTTTGCTGTGCGAAGATTTGCACAATCTGTTACAGAAATATCGCACTTTGAAAAATCGATTTATACGCCTTCGATTAACCCGAGGACCGTACACATGGGTACAGCAAACCCCACTTTATTAGTGAGAAATGCTAACATCATTTTTCTTGCTTTGTTCAGTCGCATTTTTCACGCTGATAAATTTATATTAGGTTTATCTCGCAAAGCCTATTCCATTTGTCAGTTCACGAGCGTACGATTAAAAAAAAAGACTCTCTACGACAACCAGTTCGTTGGCAGCGTTGATTTGAAGTGCTGGGGTGTGCGTAACCCCAGTGTAGGTTACTTGTTTCGTACAGATAGTGTAGGGTCCTAGGGTTAATAGTACCATTTGATTGGAATCAAATGTGCTACGTAAAAATGTGGTACAGGTCATGCTGTGAGAGTACTTGAATGTAATGGGGAAAACAGTGAATAATTTCAAGAATAAATTTGTTTGATCAATGACAATTTTCAATGATATGATAAGTGCAATACATAATTCGCAAGAAAATATAATGTCAATATTTTTTCGGTACATACATATAAGGTGACCCGAATAAATATCACAGGTACTATTTCGAATTTGAATAACCAATAAGCGCTCTTTTTCCGCTTCTTGGCTTCTAAACGAAAGAGTAGCGTAGTTAAGGGCTTACATGCACCTGAGACGGCTAAAATAAGGTTATGTTTAAGATTTTTTTGTGTATAAAACTGAATTTTCTTGAATAACCATGATATCCATTATACTACGCGTCTCGTTCTCGATGATAATCTGTAGTAATGCTTGTCATACGTCAAACTCACAACTTTTTAGCGTATAGGGACTTTTTGAAAGTCCCGCCTGCTGCGCCCTTTTCCCGTGTGTCCACGGCGGTGCTGCGCTCTCCCCTAACTTCATTACGTTTCGTTGTGCAACGAACTCAACACGTGCAGCGTAAAACGAAAAATTATTTAATCTAAAAAATTCTTACGTTTCATCGAAGGAATATGCCAAAGGACAGGAAAAGAAAACGCTCTCGCTCTAGATCTAGAGAAAATAAACGAGAATACAGAGGGTCGGAGGAAAAAATCGAAAAGCTCGAAAAGAAAATGGACAACCTCCAAAACGTGCTGTCGCAATTCCTGAAGGATCGATAAAATGAAACCGGGGCGATAACGACGCCAGAACGATTCAAGATGAAGGTAAGTTATTGTTGTGAAATATCTCCATACGAGATTAGCACAAAAAATGTTTACAGTAAAAAAGGTCTCACGGTCCACACGAACGTGAGACCGCCCCTCGCAAAAAAGTCAACACGACTAAACGAGGAGGACAACACAACGAGATTCAACAAGAATCTGTTTGTGGCTTGTGTCTGATGACTAACTTCCATTCTGTTGGGAGGTAGCGTTTTCTAAAAATAGGAAACGCTACAGAATGGGAGGAAGAAAATTTGCAAGACAAGGCCAACAAGGTCACCGCCAACGAGGCATTCGCCAACAAGGTACTCGCCAATAAGGCGTCCGCCAGTGAGGAACCGGCCAATAAGGCACACGAAAGGGTCTTAATAGATGAAACAGATCTGGAGAAAGAAGAAATATAAAAAAGAAGCGATATCCTGGAAGCTCTTATAAACGATCCCACGGAGTTAGTGGAGACATCGACACCTGTTAACGCCGATCTATATAAAAAATGGAATCAGTGGATGGCGAATGGGCTGTCAGAGGAAAGCAAGAAGAAGGTCCTCAAAAAATATTCGAGAAAAGGCGAATTTTATACAGAAGCTCCTTAAATAAATTTAGAGATCGCCCACGCTTTTACTGAAATCGCGAAAAAGAGAAACAAATACTTTGTAGATACACAGAAGTGTGTAGGATCTGCGCTGATTTCTCTAGGCTCAGCGCTTACAATGATGATTGAACCGTCTAAAGAAGGCATCAAGGAGGAACTATTTCTAAAACTGCTCTGTGATACTGGACAATTACTAACTGACGTCTTTCATCAGCAATCGGTCGCTAGAAAGTCTTTCATATATAACTCCGTTACTGAACAAATCGGTAAAACTAACGTTACAATCTCAGACAAGTGGCTTTACGGAGAGAAATTCAAGGATCAGGTGAAAGATGCGAATGCCGTAGAGAAGGCCTGTGCGAATATAAAAGAGAAGCCTGTTCCCAAATTCTCGACGCAAAAGACACAGGGAAACTCCAGATGCCCACCTGCAGGGAGCAGGCAGGTGGGCACACAGAGACGCTCGACATTTCGATTCAAGCGCAATTTTCAGACGTACAACACGACCAAACCATCGACAGGATCGTCCAAGACGACCAAGAAAAAGTAATTCAGGTGAAAACCTTAGCTGGACGTCTAAAAAATTTTATCAACGAGTGAGAAAAAATCACCACGGATAAATTTATTTTACAAGGCGGGAAATCGAGTAACAATGAACGTATAAATATTCGAGTCGAGATTGAGGCCTTATTGACTAAAAAAGCCATAGAAAAATGTGAATACCGCCCATCTCAGTTCCTCTCCCCCTTTCTCCTCGTCGAAAAATCGAATGGGTCTAAAAGATTTATTCTAAATCTAAAAAGATTGAACGGTTTTATCAGACCGGCTCACTTTAAGGTGGAAGACATTCGGTCAGCGAAGGGGCTCTTGTCAAAAGACTGTGTCATGGGGACAATTGACTTAAAAGACGCGTATTACGCGATTCCGGTTGGTCAGAATATAGAAATTATCTTAGATTCCGATTCGAGGACGAACTTTATCAGTTCACATGTTTGCCGTTTGGCCTTTGTACAAGCCCGTTCGTATTTACAAAATTAATGAAGCCCGTTTTGAGCTTGTTAAGATCACAAGGTATTACCTTAATTGTTTATATCGATGACATTCTAGTCATGAGCAGAACTCAAAAGATATTGTGCAGAAAGTATCACAAAAACGTGTGATCTTCTTAAAAATCTAGGCTTCAGTATAAACTGGGAGAAAAACTCACTTATTCCTAGCAAAATATGTACATATCTAGGATTCATTATCGATTCAAAGAGTTCTAGATTGGAGTTAAGTAAGCGAAAGAGAGTCCGGATTAAGGACATGATTGAAAAATTTCAAAGAAAAAATAAAAATAGTATACGCGATTTTTTCAAGCTGCTCGGTACGCTCGCAGCAGCCACACCAGCGATAGCTTATGGATCGATATATTTTAAGAGATTAGAAAGACAAAAATTTCTTTCGCTTTAACTCAACGACGGAAATGACGATAAGATACTAACTTTCAAAGATAGACTCATAGAAGATCTGTGCTCGTGGAAGGAAAATCTAAGTTTAGGTTTAAACCCCATTCGCGCTTTCAATTTTGCGCTAGAAATCGAGACAGATGCGTTTTTAACAGGGTGTGGAGCGCATTGCGAGAGTAGGACTACTTTCGGGTTTTGAAGCCCGATAGAAAGGAAATATAGTATTAATTACCTGGAACTTCTCGCAGCATTTCTAGGTCTGAAAAGCTTTGCAGAAAATCGATCGAATCAGGAAATATTATTGCGAGAGGATAATACGTCGGCAATCTCGTACATAAATCGATCGGGGGGTGTGTAATTTCCTTGTTTGAGTGAATTAGCAAGAGAAATTTCCCAATGATGAGAAAAACGGAAGCTTTGGTTTTTCGCTTCATATATTTCAACAAAACAAAACGTTTTTGCGGACGCGGCATCCTGAATTAAAAATATTGACGCCGAATGGGAGTTGTCGAAAAAGAATTTTGAGATAATTAATGAAAAATTTGTTCCGTTTTTAATTGATTTGTTCGCATCGAGACCGACTAAAAAATGTAAAAGATTTTGTGCTAGATTCCCACAGTCAGATATTACGGCTGTGGGCGCGTTTACAATTTCTTGGACCAGAGAAAACTTTTACGCATTTCCACCCTTTGCGCTGATTCTGCGATGCCTACAAAAAATCTCAAACGATCAGGCAGCTGGAGCAATAATTGTTCCGTACTGGCCAACACAGCCATGGTTCCCGTTGTTTTTGTTACTACTTACCTCACCTCCCGTTATTTGAAAAACCTAATAAGAATCTCTTATTATCTCCGTGCAGGAACATAACACATGCTCTGGCGCACAAACTTTCATTGGTGGCAGGGAGTGTATCAGGCAGGGCTTCCAAAGGAGAGGCATCGAGGACAAAGCAGCGGAAGTAATGGTGAACTCGATATTATCGAATACAATAAAACAAAATTTCGGAAAAGATTATATGGTATCACGGTTTTTGAAAGGAGTATGCAAACAAAAACCACAGCGTCCGAAGTATGATAGTACATGGGACACAGAACAAGTATTACAATTTCTTAAAAAGGTTTCAATGGACAAAGCTCCGCTGAGAGAGATAGGAGAAAAAGTTGCAACGTTATTGATTATGGCAATAGCGCAGAGACTCCAAACCTTTGCTCTGATTCAAATTAAAAATATAGAAGTCGAAAGCGAAAAAACAAAGATGAAAATTTTGGGTCTTACGAAAACATCGAAACCAGGAAATGTGCAACCAGAATTAGTCTTTCCGTTCTTTACAGAAGCCGGAGAATTATGCGTAGCATCGGCAATACTAACGTATATTAAAAGAACCGAAACCTTGCGACCGGAGGATAATGAGATGTTGTTCATTAGTACGATTAAACCAAACAAGGAAGTGTCAGCACAGACGTTAGCCCATTGGGTAAAAGCCCTGTTGAGGAAAGCAGGGATAGATACGGAAAAGTTCTCAGCTTACAGTACAAAACAGGCAGCTGTGAGTGCAGCGCTCAGAAAAAGCGTAGATATCGATACGATACGTAGAACAGCTGGTTGGTCCGAGCGTTCGGAAGTTTTCGCCAGATTTTACAATAGGCCTATTTATATATATAAAAAAAATTGTTATTCGCGGGGGCTTTGCTAGTATAATCAGCGGTCGAGAGATATTGTTTTCCCTCCTCCTTTTATTGTATCTCGCTTTCCTCTATGTAAAGGAAAAACCTGTACAGGTAGACTGAACGAACCAATAGAGAGTTATCACTTTCTTCGCTAAAAGTCTACAGATTATCATCGAGAACGAGACGCGTAGTATAATTGAACGATCAAACGAGCCCGCCGGAGTCGGGCGAAGTTCGATCGTAATTATACGAAGCGTCTCGTTCGAAGATGATCCATCCCCACCCATAATTACCCAAAACCCAAAAAAGAAAAAAAAGTGATAACTCCTCATGAAAATCTCTAAACGAAATGAAGTTACGGGAGAGCGCAGCACCGCCGTGGACACACGGGAAAAGGGTGCAGCAGGCGGGACTTTCAAAAAGTCCCTATACGCTAAAAAGTTGTGAGTTTGACGTATGACAAGCATTACTACAGATTATCATCTTCGAACGAGACGCTTCGTATAATTACGAAGCCTTCGGCGGGCTCGTTCGATCGTTCCATTTTAAAGTATGACATTTCATCTACGTCGTGTGAAAATTTGGTTAAAAAATTTCAAACGGTAAAAAAGTTACAGTCATTTTCGTGGGACGTGTTTTTGTTGACAGCGTTTGCGGTACCAGACGGGCCTCTGCCATTTTTTATCTAAAAAAAAAAACATATATTGGTTTCTTAAAGTAGATAGATAAAACTAATACTTATAGAGCCGGAGTTTGAAAATTTAATTTTTTCCCTCAACCGTGGACTTGACTTTGGCCACCTGGTTGATCTTAAAAAAAGCGAGTTTTTATATTTTTTATAAGACATCATTAGGACAGTTCATGCCATGCCCCAAAAATTAAAAGTTTACCGTCAATATGCGATTCCTGCAGACTTGACCGAGCTCTTTTTGTTATCGTGTTTCAATCATAAAAAAAATTGATTTTCTTTTTTCGATTTTGCAGGGACAAGTACCATCATTATTGGTAATAGCAAATGGAAAGCAATGTTAAGAATAAAAACGTCGTTCAAGACTAAACTACTATTAAACTAAATAAGTGTACCAAATGTCGCCTCCATCCGTTTATTAGATTGCCCGAAATCGTGTACACCGTTTTGAAAAACAGTTTCGAGAAAAACGCGTATGAAGTTTTACTGGCAGTCTATCGTTGTAATTATAAGTTTACCTTCAAACTGCGACTCCCGCACCATATGTTGGACCTTCCTTTTCAATTTGAGTTGCCTCGAGCGACGAACGAGCTTTCGACATTTTCACAGTGTTCTAACCCCTTAAGACTGATTGATGCTCCTGTTAACTTGCCGAGCGCAGTTCCACAGAAGAAGAGAGAGGCGGGGGGCTGTAAATATTGTATTATATTCTATCGTCATTCTTGATGAATTTAATTTTTAAGTAGCTTAATTTTTCAGTGGTACATGTAGCAATCGTATTAATTCTAGAATTGGTGCTTGCAGGGGTTTGAGGCGCAATGAAATATACAATGTTACATCGTAGAAAATAATTCATTACGGTATTGAATAAACCTGGGTTTAAGCCGGCCGAAATTGGACTATATTTTGGAACGAAAATTCGTGAAACAAGAACCAGTTAATTCAATGCTCGCGGGTAGCGAAATCCGTTAAGGGATCTTTCCAGTGTGAAATTTTCAAAAAATCGATTTTTTTTGCTTTATCGAATAGTATACACTCTTCCGAATATTCCCTGAAATTTTCATGCCGAAATTCAGATTATTTCGGTTACTGTACAGCATTTCTTGGAAGAAGGCAACGGAGCGCCTTCCTCACTTGAAACTTTGAACGCGTTTTTCTCGAAACAGCATTTTTCAAAACGGTGTCCAACTTGGAGGGCAGAGTTTTAAAGCTATCGAGTTGAATTTTTTACACAATATTCTTAACGTCATTGTTTATCGTGCTATGGAAGCTTTTTTTTTGACATCTTCCTATTTTTTTGTAAAAAAAACTGCCAAAAAAATGCTAAAATCGATACTTTTTGTTCAAACCGGCGCCATTTTTGCAAAAAAAAAGCCTCCATAGCACGAAAGCCAATTATATACCGATCAATAATCTTTTTGTGTTTTTTGTTTCAGATCAAAATTGTGACCCCCAACGTGGACACCACATCCAAGTGCATTTTCTGCAACAATTGTTTCATCATTTTTATAGATATTAATTAATAAATAAATCGATCTTTAAAAAATTGTTTTGTATTCTTCAATACCCAATTAATATACAAAAAAAACCAGACCGATTAGATTATTTTTTCTTAAAAAAAAAAAATCGCGAAAAACAGCGATTTTTCGGGCTGTCACACTGGAAAGCTCCCTTAATGAATAATTTTCATATTTTTCATATGTTTTAGCTCGATTCAAATAACCAATCAGAGAGAAAGTTTGACTCAATTTTGCGACGGAGTTTTTTTTTCTTAAAAACGATTAATGCTGATAATAAATGGTCACAGTAGCGTTACGTTTGAGTGGCGCTAATATAACTGTCGGATCGTCCCGTTTAACGCGCATTCGTAATATAACGATGCTTCGTGCACTCGGGGCTTCGCGCGTCCCGCTGATTAATCGGCCAAATTAAAGAAGTTTCACGTCGGTATTTCCGCGGCTCCTTACGTCCCTGGGAGGGCCTGGGAATGGGGCAAATTGTGACTGCCGAAGAAGGGGATGGATTTCGAGCTTCTTTTGCGCTCGCGTTCTCTCTCTCTTTCTCTCCCGTTCAACAAAGTGGCTCTAATTAAAAGACCATAAAGAGTCAGAGAGTCAGGCAGCGGAGCACGCTGATGTCGGTTATATATGTATCCACACACACACACACACACACACACACACACTTATATATATATATCTGCAGGCAAAAGAGAGAAGGTTGAGTAGCATAGGAGTAGAAGTACGCGGAGGGTATAACAGTCGCGAAGTGCCTGCTGGTATGGAGTGTCTGGGAAAGCACAACCGCTCCTTTCATGTTCGTCCGTTGGTGTAACCGGGTTGGCCGGATAAGGAGAGAGAGAGAGAGAGAGAGAGAGAGCGGCAAAAGGAAAGAGAGCAAGAGGGGTGCAGAGAGAGGCGTCCACAACTATCCGTGCTCCCTAATTATTTCTACCTCGGTTTGCCAGACTAATGGCTATATAACGGGATTCCATTGTTTAACTGTTAATTTTTGCCGCTCGCGAAGTACCGAAGCGTCTGCCATCGTCAAGAGAGCGAGAGAGACGGCGAGACAAGCCGAACGAGAGACACGCGAACCTATCATGTAGTATATAAACACGCTGCTAACAATTATCGTTTGTTCGGGCCGAATTTCCTTTTTTTAATCCCCATTCTCGTTCGATCACTCGAACCGTCGTCCCTAAACTTTTCGTACGCTATTAATCATTGGAGGCAATTAACAAACCAAATAACTAATCCAACAGAGTGAATAATTGATCCACTTGAGTGGTGCGGTTGTACTTGGCTACCTAAACAACTTTGCCGCTCGAGCAACGCGCCTGACATGCAACTTTAAAAGTATACACTTTGGATATTGGCTTATAATTTTCAACTTGTCTGGCAAGAACCTTGCGCATATAATTACTGTATGACGGTAGCTCGAAAAAATAGATCATCGATGCTATGTTGTTTCGAACGAAGCTTCGTAATCGATTATTCAGGATTTTTGCAAAATTTTATGACGTTGAAGTTTGCATCGTTGGAATGCAATGAAAAAGAATTTTTTTAATTCACAAATTTATTTTTGCAGATTTAAGCTACCAAATCGAGCAACCATTTTTTTGGGGTTCTTATTTAGCTATCTGCAACAAATTTGCAAAATATTAGATAGTAGTATATCTATATAATATATTATCTATATAAAATATAGTTAATAATGAAAATAAGAAATTTAACAGAATTTTCGTTTCATTCAACGATGCAAACTTCAACCCCATTAAATTTCCCCTCGTGTATTTACATATTCGGTGAATTACGTGGACGCGAGAACAATTCTGTACATATTGATCTATGACAAAGAGAAAACCGAAATTCGGAGGGTTCGTGCAAATGTACATTTAGGTCGGCTAAGTTTTTTTTAGTGGAGATGGCAAACTTACCTTGAAGCCAACTACGCTTTTTTAAGGGGGGATTGTCTTTTTTTTCGCAAAATTTACCGCTTTTTGGGAATTTTTTTGTGAAGAAAGTATACAACGGAAAACTTGTGAAACTTGGCATATAGTTTTATTGATCTGTTTACTACATACAAAAAAATTTTTAAACAATTTCATCAAAAAATCCGCCTCCCACCCCCCTCGACGCGCGATGGTCCTTTTTTGATGGTGTGCACGATTACAGCCGTCACGTTCATCCTGCAACAAAAACCCAAAAAGCATTTTACTTTAGATACATATAGCTATCGTTCGATGAAGGGGAAAAAAATTGACGATTTGGTGACGTTTTGAACTTGAAGTATCGATTTTTCGAAAAAAATTGATCGATTTTTTGTTATAAATAAAAAACTATTAAACGTATTGCTTTTTTGCTTCATCAAACGATAAAAGGATGTCAGCTGAGCATTCTGTCCAAATTTGAAGGCAATCGGTTGAATAGTTTTTGAGAAATCGTGCACACCATCAAAAAGGACCATCGCGCGTCGAGGGGGATGGGAGGAGGATTTTTTGATGAAATTGTTTAAAAATTTTTTTGTATGTAGTAAACAGATCAATAAAACTATATGCCAAGTTTCACAAGTTTTCCGTTGTATACTTTCTTCACAAAAAAATTCCCAAAAAGCGGTAAATTTTGCGAAAAAAAAGACAATCCCCCCTTAATGGGGACCCCTATTTCGACAGCCTGTCTCCTACTTCGTGACTCAGAATGAAGCAAATGAAGTATCATCACCTTAGGATAAATTTGGCATACCAAAAAAGAAAAAAAGGAATGGAATTCGGTTGAGGTGGGTGATGAAAGTGGTTGTATTTCCAGCAGCAGATTATTATTTTTCACTGAATCCCCTGTTTAAAATCTTCCCCATTAATGGCATTGTATTACAATTTATGAATGTCACGTGGATCCCTTGCAACCTCTCGTTTTGGAGTATGCAATTTCTAGTGACTCGCCCTGTATAAATGTACATATCTAAATTAACACAACGAAATTGTGGTGGTTGTTTCTGCATCCATTTTTAGTGTGTAATTGAGCTTGCGGGATCAGGATACGATACTGACAAGGTGTCCTTGGCATTGGTGTCCGTGGCATATTTTATTTCTTGCTGAAATCAATGGAGCAGGCTCTTATTCGATATAAAATAGTTTGGTGGTCGCGAAATTTCCAGTCCCAACTTCGTCCAGATTTTATTTAACCCAGGAAATCGGTTTTAGTCCTTCGTCGTCTCTCGGATCGAGAGTTTTGGTCCGATCGAGTTCTACTTGGAAAATTCGTAATCATCGGATGATTTTGCATCGACCAGGGTGTCGGCAGCTCGATGGACCGCTAGATTGGATTGCCAGGCGGAACTCGGCTTAAAGAGGGGACACCATCCCTTAGAGTGAAGCTCGCCAAGGGCTGATTTTTCAGTTTCACTCGCAAGCAGTCCGGCGATTTCAGTGACACAGAAACAAAAATTGGTCTAATGCGGAGCGATCAGAAATGTGCTATGTGTACATTGGAAACAAAATTAAGGGATAAACCACTCCTTTACCCTTCTTTCTCGCATCCCACATTTAAAGGGCTCTACCAGTGTGAACGGTTAAAATTGGGTGATTTTCGACAATTTTTTGGAAGAAAAGTACTCAATTCAATTTTTCGGAAAATTACGAATATATTTGGGTATATTTGACCCATATTACATAATTTTTTCATAGAAAAAATGAGATCCAAGCGGCTTATGCGCTGCTTTCGGTGGCGCCAGAAAAAAGTTTCTCCACTGCTGACATGATTCCGGCCGAATGAGTAGCTGAAACCGGAAAAGGAAAAAATGTCGTTAAACTGGAAGGTATTTTCTGTACAATGACGTAGGATTTTCGAAAAATATCAAAATCTAATAAAATAGCGAAGTTATGAAAAAAGGCTGTTTTCTTGCCTATAAAATTGTCCTTTTTTTTTTAATGCCAAATCGTCAATTTTCACCGAATCAAAAATATCCTACGTCATTGTAGAGTGAATATATTCCAGAGTACTCAGTTCAAATTTCAAATCAATCGGATAATTGCTCTTTGAGTTACAATGTCAGCAAATTTGAAACATCTCATTTCGAGAAAAACGCGTTTAAAGATTTAACTATCGATTTAACATTCGGAAAGTATTAGAGATACGGCGTTGCAATTTTTACAAGATATTCTTGAAAGTATAAACTGTCGAAAAAGGTTTAAAAAATCGATTTTTTAAAAGTGTCACACTGGTATCGCCTCTTAACCCTTTATTGACACACTTATATTTGGTCACGATTTTTAGAAGGCAAAAAAACCAGTGAGTCCAGTAAACTTTGGGGTATCTTTTCATGTATATTTGAAATATATGAAAAAAATGTTCAACGTGCAACAATAAATGACTGCAGATTTATCAGCCTATTCCATGTGCGTCTTGCCACTGCAGTCCCCAATCGGTGGGATGCAGCTCGTAATTCTTGACTGAACCAAATACACCAATCAAATTTTCAATTGTCATATATTTTTCTTCTGGGTGAATTAAGAAAAAGCTTAACAAATCGCGAAATTATAACTTTCGTCAGGTTTGAAGAAAAATGTGTTTAAAAAACACTTAAACGTGCAATAAAAATTATTTTAAAAGACTTAATTAACGACTTTTTTAATTCACTTAAAACAGATATTCATACTGAAGAAAACAAACTTTGGTTTGATTCAATAGGTCGTTTAGTTTTTTTTTTGTATTACGCCCGCCAATTTGGAAAAATCATGAAGATGAAAACTGGAGAAAACGCGCTTCAAAGTTTTCAATAGGAGGAAATATCAATATCAAATATCAATCGCTTCTCGGCTTTTGGCCTTGTATCTTCGAAAATATTTACAATTGGCCTCTGTAACTTTGCAAATATGTTCTTGGATAGTTTATCTATCGATTTAAGCAATAAAAAAAAGATTTTTTGGACCTTCTAATTCAGGCTCCCGTCTTAACAACCCTTACTTACCTCTGTGTACCTCGAAAAATTGAGCCACTGTGTGCCGACCTGCTCTTTTTTTTTCTAAAGCGGGTACTGACAAGTTTCTATTTTTGTTAGGTTAACAAACACAATGCTCAAATACCGCAATACAGGTGTATATTGCGGAAGAACAATGACTCCGAACATAACTGGGATAGGTAAAGAAGCAAAAAACATACAAACACCGCTGGTTTTTCAACTTTTGGCATCAAAAATAATATAAAATCACATCTCACAACCGAATTGCGCGAGAGCGACTCACAGACAGGTTCAAACATATTGGCATCCGAGGCCGATTCTAATGTGAAAAAGACGCGAATATATACATGTCCACTTCTGAGAAACAGAAAAGGTTCAGTGTACCCACTGTTGCCACTGTTCCCACTTTGACCCTACATCGATATATCGACCCTACATCGAAAACTATTGAAAATCCAATTTTTTTTTCGGCATTTTGGCCAAAGTCGCTGGTTTCACTGAATTGCCCGTCATATTTTCTGTTTCGATTCGAAACTTCGCTCTACGCTTAGTCTTTTCGTAATCGTACATCCATACGTACCCCTTTGTCTCTATTTCGGCCATTGTTCAAACGGACTTTCCAGGAAAATTAATTGAAATATTGGGATGAATCAAGCGGTATTCCACCATATTTAGGGTTCCTATCCGATGGAAAATTGATCGCCGATTACGAATATCCCGGAGTTTTTGCCCAGTGCTTAAAATGACATCGGGTAAATGCAAAAAACCGATCTCTATATTTTTTTGACAATGTTTAATGGGAATTAAGAGTTTTGGAAGTAATCAATGGTGAATTCGTATTTAGGGGGTAATACATCGATATGGATTAATGAAAAATATTAAAAATCCAATTTCTTCTTGTGTCTTTTCGCCAAAACCTCTGGTTTTGCCGAATTGCCCGTTATATTAGTGCTTCTTCTATTCGTGACTTGGCTCTTGTGGCATTCTCT